>JASIRB010003643.1:0-132708 GCA_030323885.1 Branchipolynoe longqiensis
GTGCATGCTATCGCGGGGGTCGCTAGCCAACTTAAACCATGCAGGTTTTTTGTAGAGCTATTTATGAGGGGCGACACTGATCCCGACTGGGTCTATCTCATGATAGGAGTGACTTTTGGTTTTCGGGTGATCAATCCCACGTGCGACAGTAGCTATATGCCTGACGGTGCTAAAAGGAAATCAGCTTGGGAGAATGAGATCATTAGTAAAAAATTTATTGATGAAGAGGCAGCTGGTGTCATCTCGGTGGTTCACGACCTTCCAATATGCACTCATGACGCTTTTGTTGTCCCCAAGGACGACGGCGGTGGTCGTGTAGTAATCGACTGCAGTAGGCCCTCTTCGCTATCGGTTAATAATTATACTCATGAGGTTTGTACCAAATTCTCTTATAAGGGCTTGGACGATGTGACTGACATGTTAGAGAGGGGGGATTGTCTCGGAACCGTAGACATAAAAGACGCCTACCGTGCTGTATCCATCCACCCCGATGATCGGCACCGGCAGGGTCTGAGACATCGTAAGACATTGGGTGAGGACTTTACCTATTTCCTAGACAATCGCCTCAGTATGGGATTATCCTCTAGCCCTTATATCTTTACTAAGATTTCCGATTTTGTAGTCCGATGTTGTGTGCGTGAGGGATTGGTCGGGGTTGTGAACTACTTGGATGACTTCTGTCTTGTAGGAGGTACCGCTAGTGAGGTGCGTAAGGCTCAGAGAACACTGATAGCGATCCTAAGGAGGCTCGGTTTCTTTGTTAGTTTCAGGAAGGTCAGTGCGGTCGACACCAAGGTGCGTTTTCTTGGTATTGACGTCGACTCAGTCCAATTACAGCTTAGTCTCCCCCAAGATAAATTGGACAAAACACTAGAAATTTTACGCAAACTTCATGGCCGTAAGAAAGCATCGAGGAAGGAACTTGAGCGGGTGGGGGGCCTCCTCGCACATTGCTCTAAGGTAATTAGGGGGGGGTAGGACTTTCACCCGCCGTATATACGACCTTATCGCCAAACTAAAACAGCCATTCCATAGAGCTAGATTAAACGAGGGTGTCAAGGAGGACCTCAACTGGTGGCTGAATTTTGCCAAGTCTTTCAATGGAAAGGCTAGGATATTGGGCAAGTTTGCCCCTGTCGTATCGACTTACAGCGATGCTTCAAACTGGGGCTTCGGGGCCTTGCATGACCGTGATTGGCTAGTCGGGACTTTCGGCGAGGGGCACTCTGATTCTCTATACGCTTATGCAGGCCACCACCATCATCATATTCCCCCAGCTGATGTTAAGACCGCCCACATCAATGTTCATGAGATGTGGGCGGTCTACGCTGCATGCCTTCGCTGGAGTGGTGGTTGGCAGGACAGCACGGTCATGATGGTGACTGATAGCGCAGTTGTTCAGGCTGCTTTGAACACTGGAAGGTCTAGGTGCAAGGGAATCATGTACTTCCTCCGGAGGATCTTCTGGCTGGCCGTTGAATTCAATTTCGAGTTCAGTTCAGTGTATATACGCAGCCATGTTAACGTCGTTTGTGACGCATTGAGCAGGCTAATTAGTGAGGATAGCTCAGATAGGATCAGGAGTGTTGATTGCGCGAGAGCACTTTGTTGTACCGAGATTTTTGATATTCCGTATTTTTCTTTCAGGAATAGCTGTTTGAGGATAGCTCAGATAGGATCAGGAGTGTTGATTGCGCGAGAGCACTTTGTTGTACCGAGATTTTTGATATTCCGTATTTTTCTTTCAGGAATAGCTGTTCTAAAGGCGGAGCAGCAGGGATACCAGCAGCAATCCTACGAGAGGAATGCGGCTCTAGCAAGAGGGGTCCAGATCAGAAAATATTTTGAGTATGTTGAAAACTATCAATCATCACGTTCCCAGATACCATGCTCGACGGAGCTTGTTTGTTTGTTTGTTGTTGTTTTACGTCCTAGCAACATCTAAGGTCATATCAGGACGGGTACCGACTTGTGACAGTGCGCACTCATGTCGACTTTATAGTGCTGTCCCACTGGGAAACCAGGCCGCCGGCACCATGACCTGGTATCCCACTCAGTCACATTATCCTGACACTGAGCACACCAGTCCTTGCCCTATCCTAATAATGCCGAGCGCCTGGCTAGGAAGCAACAAGTATCAATTTTAAAGTCATTGGTTTGACTCGACCGGGACTCGAACCCACGACCCCACGATCTACCAGCACGGGAGACGGACGCTCTAACTCATTCGGCCATCCCGTCTGGTCCGCTCGACGGAGCAGGTTGCGCTATATGCCACTTGGCTCGCCCGTTCGCTCAAGTATGGTTCGGTTCTAAATTACCTAAGTGGTCTGAATTTCTTCTTGAGGCAGCAGGGCGAGACTGGAATTGATTATAAGAGCTTTGTGTTGGCTTCGACCTTGAGGGGGATCCGCAGAGTGAAGGGAGATGCCCCCCGTCGAGCAATGCCACTGCTCCCTCATATGCTGCGTAAGATGTTTGCACTACGGACAAATAATAATGGTCATGTAGCTTGGCGTGCGGCAGTCTTATGTTCATTCAGGGGGCTATTAAGGAAGTCTCAGGTGACTATGTCTGACGCCGCCCTTTCTAGAGCCGACTTCGTCTTTTATGATTGGGGATTAGTTCTGACCGTGCATCGATCAAAGACTATTCAATTCAGAGAAAGATTCCTTGAGATCCCCATTGCACGATGTTGCGACATTGATCTCTGTGCGGTTTATTGGACCGAGACTCACTTCCGTCAGATCCCGGCTGAACCTACGGCCCTTGCCTTTCGCCTTCCTTGCCTGGGGAGGGGCTCACGCCCTCTGCCATATAGTATCTACCAGGAGACCTTAACAAAATTTGCTTCAAGGGCAGGGCTCGATGCTTCCTCCCTATCTTCTCATTCCTTAAGGAGGGGGGGCTGCACCTTTCTGGCCATGTGCGGTGCCACGATTGAAGAACTTAAGGTCAGGGGTGACTGGGCGTCAGAGACCGTCTATGATTATCTGAAGACCCCATTAGGCACTCGTATAGTTAACGACATGAGGGTTGCCGCTTCACTCTGTGCCGATCTCACGACTGGTGGGTTGGGGGGTTGACGTGTAGCCGTCCCCCTTTGGCCTGTTTATTATGCTTGCCATGTCGCACAATAAAAAGTGACCGACCCACCTCTCGTTTTCTCCCTACCTTATGGGATGTATAATTAATTATGCGTATATAAGTAGGCGGAGTATATATTCCTTATTATTATTATTACCATTATTATTCTACCATTACACACTAAGTTATTATGTCCAATCGCTGACTTGCCTCGATTTTCCCCTGTTGCCCCGGCAACGCCGCGGAACGGGCAGGCCTAAGTCAGTCTGCTACTCGATTTCAAACTTTACCGGTAAGCCTGTTTATTATGCTCGCCATGTCGCACAATAAAAGTGACCGACCCACCTCTCGTTTTCTCTCTCTTATTACATAGCCCTACCTTATATATATATAATTTCAGCGGTACAGTGAGCGAGGATAATGGCCGCTGAGGTGTGGGCGAGCAGGTAGCGCCACGTGGGGAGATCATAAGGCACCAATCGATGAGCTAATGAGTAGGTGACCAGCCGATGAATTAGTGACTGGGGACTAGATGGATCGTCCAGCGTATTATACTCTATAATAGCTTATACAGCATATATATATATATATATATATATATATGTATTCATTAGACCTATATTCGTTATATATATACACTCATTATATATGCGTTGCATAAACAATTATACAAGTATAATTATTGGGGAGTTGTCTTCTACTGGCTCGCTCTTGCCTAACTGATACTCCACCAGTAATCTATTGGTCAGGGCTACTACCTCGCCAGATAGCACCAACCTTCTGCATCTTCCTCGCTGACACTCGCTTCATGCCTGTACCACTTTCGCGAACAAAATTATTCAACAGGAAGCAGTTAGCTCTTGCTAGAGATCAGTTTTCTGACCGACACCCTTTCTTTGTCTTTCCTCCCATCCTGTAGAAATTATAGATATATGTATGAATATATATATATATATGTATATATACACATATGTGCTGTATAATCATTATACAAGTATAATTATCCGTAAACTGATTATCCTCTAAGTGTCCCCTGATTGCATGATGTTCTGACACTTCTCAACTACTGACACTTAACAACTCAAGCAGACTGGGCAGGCTCTCCTCCTTGCCTGGTGCTGCCACCTGGCATATTCAACTGTCATGCCTCGCTCTCTCACCTGTACCACTCGCTTAAAAATGTCTACATATACACATATATATATATATATATTCAGAAAAAGTCCTCCAGTGCGACTGACACTTGATGACACCAGTTGGATGGGCAAGTAGGCCACAGGTGGCGCCACCAATCAAATGCGGAGTCTTACGGAGAATAGCAATGGTAATATATAATAATGTAATATATAATGGAAACAATTCCCTTCGTATTTTTATAATCGCATAATGTGCTACACATCACACATATATATACATATAAATTCTTTGCTAAAGTACAATGAGGAGACAAGACAAGGAAGTGGGTTGAGATGATATATTCTCTGGCTTAGGGGATATGATGCCCTAGCCCAATAAACAGAATTCCAGTCCATGAGTGACAGTATTTGCGGCACTGGTAGCAGGTGGTGCCACCTGTCCCACTGTGAACAGGAGCTCACCCATAAAGTAGTACACAACATCAGGGGGGCCAATACGGAATATTCCCTTACGCACCTTTATACTCGCATAAGTTTTATACATCACATATATATATGGAGTATTGCTCTCTTTCGTTCTCCTTCTGCTGTTTTCTCTTTATCTGCTTTGTTCTTTATTTCCTTCCTTTCTTTCCTCCTTTCCCACTTTCCTTTTTTCTCTTTCATCACGTGTTTTTGTCTCTAAATCTCCACCATAGAAACATTGTCATCAAAACAAAATGTCAGAAACTAACTGCATCCAATCATATTCAGGAAAGGTGTGTTAGCTGATAGAAATATGTGTACGTACAAGTGAAGAGGCGATGTCCAGGACGAGAAGAGCAGAAGTACTGGAGAGAAACAAAAACAGAAAATAATGAATTTTTTTTTAAAGGCACAACATTAAAATTCCATGACAGGAAACTAGACATTTCAATAATGTTTGTATGGGGAGAAAAAAACTTGTTAATTTATTTATATACTTGTATAAATCTTCGGTATGAAGGGATTGGGTTTTTCTTTTATTAATTATTATTGGATCAGTTATTATTATTATCCAACCAATGAGCGTTCGGCAGGCCTGTCTTCCTCCGTTGCTGCCGGTCTCGAACGCTCCGGTGGCGCCACCACCGGCGTTTATTGCTACTTACGGATCGCCGCCCCCTAAAGCACTTGGTAGGAAAACTCTCATACTTATGTACATATATACATATATAAATTGTTTATATTAATATGTACATGCAAGTATATATATATATATAAATATATAGATATATATGTAGATGTAAATACGTAGTTTATGTGATGCCTAACGCATTATACGAGTACAAATGCAAGGGTCACATGTACACCCTATATTTCCTCTGTGCGCATTGGTGGAGTATACTCTATAATAGCTTATACAGCATATATATATATATAGTATAGTTATACGAATCTTACCTGGGTATAGATGATGGATAACTGTTGTTTTCCCGAGGTATAAGCCTCGGGTAGACGTGGGCTAGGGAGAAGGAAGCACGTGAGGTACCAGCAATTTTAACCTACTTATTCAGGATAAAAAATGATCTTTCAATACAATGGATACTATGATTTTCCCCGTAATGGTACACCAACGGGATAGACGTGGTAGGGCGTGGTGGGTGGGCCCTAGCCCACGTCTACCCGAGGCTTATACCTCGGGAAAACAACAGTTATCCATCATCTATACCCAGGTAAGATTCGTATAACTATACTATTTTACCTCGGTATACAGCCTCAGGCTAGCCTCAGGCTAGGGAGACTTTTACATAATTCATTTTTTATCCTTAATATCATTCATTCTTATTATAACATTCAACGTTTTTGTTCTCACCTATTCTTGTTAGTTGGCGAACAGGCGCTTCGCAATGCCGGTAGGCTTTTCTAGTCGTTTGTTGTAATGTTTTGCAAACGACTTAGCCGTCTTCCAGCCTGCGTGCGCTAGTATTCTTTTCACAGAAATACCTAGCAACCGTGCCTTGGACACCATGGCACCTCTAGTTGAGTGGGAAGAGTATTTGCCCGTAATCCACGTTCCAGCCATTTCCAACCACCGTAATTGTCCATCTGGCATGGGTGTCTCGTGAAATTGGCCTTTATGTGGCCTTTATGTGCCTTTATAAAGCTCACTAAGAGTTTTTTGGAATTCCGTATTAAATCCTTTTGGTCATAGATATATAAGCCCGTATGTCTGACACAACACATAATTTTCGCGATCATTTCGGAAGCGTCTAAAGTGAACCGGTAGATAAAGGGTCGCGCTAATCCAAATAAAAACAGGCAATTGTGCTAAATCAAACGTAGCTTGTTTCTGGTCTATTTCTAATCCAGTTAAGGATAAAGCAACAATCGTCTGTCCTCTGTGTCCCGTTACTAATAATAACAGGACCGCGACCTTAAAACCTAATTGTTTTATATCTAACCATGAGTTGTGAGGCCAAGCCTGAAACAACTTAAATACTATAGAAACATCCCAAAACCGACTATACTTTGGTTTTGGAGGATTCCTTTGATAAATTGACCGAAGTAGATAACAAAGGACATAATGTTTTCCAACTGTTTCACCATCAATTCTAGGTAATATGATTGATAACACACATCTTGCCGCATTGATCGACCCAAAGGATAGTCCTTCATCCTCTAGAGAACGAAGAAAACAAGCTACTTGTGAAATTGTTGGATTTGTTGGCTTAACTTTCATTAACAAACAATGTACACCCCATTTCTTTAGATAGGTTGTGTACATTTTGACCGTTCCTGGCCTCCAGGCATCAGATACTATCCTGTTCTCAGTAATTTTGTCCAATCCAAATTGCTGCAGCTGTTTCCTTAGAAAAGGAATGCCAATAGGGGCGTCGTTGACACGTCGCCGTGAACCCACTAGTGCTCCGTGGTGCGTCAGATTCCCGAGTTTTCTTGGGAATCGTATATGTTCTTTTGCCAGTTGGGAAACTGCTGGCAGCCAAGGTTGCGTGTCCCAATCGGGCACCACCAGTATAGCATGTGTCCCTTCCAAGCCGATTTTTCTCACAACTCGGCTGATAATGCTAAACGGTGGGAAAATATAAAAATAATTATTTTCCCAGGTAATAGCAAATGCATCTACTTTCTAAGCATCCGGTTCAGGATGCCAAGAAACATAACAAGGTAATTTGTTATTATTTTGTGATGCAAACAAGTCAACCTTAGGTGTACCCCATTTTCCACAAATGAAGTTAAACAAAGGTGTAAGAGAGACCATTCTAAATGGTCATGGAAATTTCTACTTTTATGGTCTGCAAGTGTATTTTGTGACCCTGGAATATGCGCTACAGTCAGCCAGACTTGTTGAGCCTGTGCCCAGTTCCAAATCAGTTTAGACAACTGATTGCAAAGCTTTGATTTGGTTCCCCCCATGTTACGAATATATGCCATGGCAGTAGTATTATCAGTTAGTATTCTAACTTGTGATTTATTTATCTTTACTAAACTACATAAGCCCAAATAAATAGCACGCAATTCTAGTGCATTAATATGGTCTGATTTTTCATCATCAAGCCATCTACCTCCTGTTGTGACCCCATCTCGATGAGCTCCCCAACCGTCTAACGAAGCATCAGTAGTAATTACTGTATTAGGTTCCGCCATGCGGATTGGATTTGGTGAACTTGCTATATGTTGCATCCACCATCCAATATCCTGTAGCCCTTCTTGCGAAATAAACATCTTTCGCTCAAAATTCCCTTTAGTTTGTGTTAACGCTAAATTTTTATCTATTTCTCGAGATTTAATATGGGCCTTCCCGTATAGAATAGCGGGTGCATACGATATCATTATCCCAATAAGGACTGCGACCTGTCTAATTTTAGGTTTTGGTAACTTAATAAGCTGGGTCGCTGTATTCATAAACTTATTTAGTTTTTGTTCTGTTATCGACACTGTAAGAGACTGTGTATCCAGAATAAACCCTAAACATTTGAGTTGTTTTGTTGGTTTAAACACTGACTTTTGTGGATGTACATAAAACCCCAATTTAGTAAGTAATGCACATAAATCCAAAACTGCCTTCCCACAATCAATTTGTGTTGATGCTATAATAAAGGAATCATCTATGTATGGAAACATTATATGACCTTTCCGCGCCATTACTGAGAAAACAGGTTTAAGCAGTTTAGTGAATAAACGAGGGGCACAAGCTAAACCATTCGGCATGCAGGTAAACTCATAGAGTTGGTTATCCCAAAGAAACTCGAGAAGATGTTTGAAATAAACTCTCCTGAACAGTATGTAATTTTTTGTATAATTCCTTTCTCAAAGAATTTTTGTACCTGTTTAGTTAGTGCCTCTCGTTCAACCGGTTCAATGTTATAAGGAAAGGGTATACTGCCTTGTACCGGAAATTGTGTGAAGGGAATGTGAACACCCCTAACTATTTGTAAAATTTCTTGGTCACTAGTAATTTTGTGCCACTCAGAAATATGATTATTAATATTGCCAGCCACAAAGTTGCTTACAGTTTGTGTGGTTTTAGAGACTGCAAGGACTTGTAACGTCTGTGTTTTGACCTCTACTTGGACCCGCCCCTGGGGAAGGGTCTCGGCGAGTTGACGCCTCGGCCTAGTGGCCGTGCGGTGTTGTCAGTCCAGCCTGAGCGAGCGCCCCAGCCCCGAAAAGCTTGACCGAAGTTTGAGCCCGGTCTGGTTCCCCTGGTGAACCGCTGTGGATGAAAAACCCCTTGTGACCTTTTGAAACGAGGGGTTTCCTGTTTCTTCTTGCCATCCATGTTTTTGCCACTCTTGGCTGCAGTTTCTACCTCTTTATAGAGGTATTGTAGTTGACCGCCAAACATTTTCGTGTTATCTAAAGGCTTCCCTTTAATCGGCTCTGGAGCGAGAAAGAGCGTAAACTCTTTCCCATCATTATCCGTAATCTTCTTTGAGCGAGCCACTTCTTTGCCAGCATCTGTGCAAACCGACTTGAAGACATTCTCATATCTTCGGTACGACAGGTAATTAATTACCTGCCGCCGCTAACAATGCAATTCCTTTGTCCATCATCTTAGCCAAAGACGAGAACTTATTTTCTCTTTGCATTCTATTTGCCACAGGAGCAATAGCTGTTAGGGTACCAAGCACCGCCTTATGCACTGTGTGCAACACACCCTCAAATTTCTTACGGTCATCCGTCATATTAACATCTCGATCCACCTCCTTAATGATGGAGTTGGGAACACCTTTAATGCCTGTTAAATCATCTCCTAACTTGGAGATAATTCCCGCCGGCTTAAACATGCGGAAATGGCCATTAATGGTCTCGCGCATAAGCGTAGTGGTTTTAACACGCTTAGCCTTTGGCTTCTCCACTTTCTTAGCCACTTTGCCACCAATGGCAGCATAGACACCTTCATATTGTGTGTCTGAGTCTGATTCCGTGGAAGTGGAATCTGTGGAAGAATCAGAAGAAGAAGAATCTTTCTTCTTCTTCTTCTTCTTCTTGGACTTGGTCTTCCGCTTTTTGCGAAGTCCAGTCTTCCCCCGTTCTTTGGTGAAATTATCACCAGAAGAAATGATATGTTTCTTCTTCTTCCTCCGCTTAGGAGAAGGAGGAGGAGGAGCCTTAAGCTCCATCCCTGAGTCTGTCTCCGAGAAATCCTCAAACGATGATTCATCTTGGACACTCGGCATTCGTCGTTTAAGCCCTCCGATAGTTTGAGAGACATAATATGACTCCCCATCGCCGCAAACCGAGTCTCCCAATTTGGAGCCGCGGCGCCGTCAGGCACTATGTCCTCGTCCACCTCGGAGAGAATATGCGCCCTGGGCTGTGTCGAAGGCACTGCCGACAACACTGGTGAGGAGTCGTACTCCTCGTCCAATCCACTCGGAACACGCCCCTCGGCTGCCGCTGCACCGCGCTTACACCGCTTCGTGGCCATCGGGAACTGAAACAAAGATTTTTGGTCAGTCCCGGTATATATATATGTCACAATATGGTTGTTTCAAACTCAATTGGACATCTAGTGGTGCTAGAGAACGTGTTTATACCGTTATAACACAGGCGTAATAAGCTAAATTTGTGCGTGGATTGTGGGTCAAGCCCAAACCTTACGCGGGGTCGGGACCAGTGTATCGTCCCGCCCATACCTCTGTTCCGCACACTTCTCCCACCTGTGACTACTACGTCAACAAGTTGGAGAAAATGCTACGAAACTCGGAGAAACGCCTGAAAAAGTTTGTGGGGAGTCTATAAAAGAAACCCAGGAGCATCTCCAACATTACTCTCTATTAGAGTATGAGAGAATTTCCACAGGAGATGAGGCAGAGCCCACATCTCTACCCATAATCACACGGTGACACGGGTGTTGACAGAACCGCTAATGATCGGTTTCGTTCCTTCGAGAAGGAATTCTATCCTTGCTATTTTATAACGAAATAACTCGTCCAAAATGGACCAAAGAAAGTCTAAGCTTTCCATAATGATGCTCTAATGCATCATAATTAAGCTAACCACAGGTTTTATTATACTTACTGCGTATTTGCTTGTATGTAGACTAATTTTGCCGGAGCAACCCAACGACACGTAATCCAGTCGTGAGTTGTATATGCTAATTGCTGGTACCTCACATGCTTCCTTCTCCCTAGCCTGAGGCTAGCCTGAGGCTGTATACCGAGGTAAAATATATATATATATTTGTTAGACCTATATTCATTATATATATACACTCATTATATATGCCTTGCATAAGCAATTATACAAGTATAATTATCGGGAGTTGTCTTCTACTGGCTCACTCTTGCCTAACTGATACTACACCAGTCATCTATTGGTCAAGGCTACTACCTCGCCAGATAGCACCAACCTTCTGCATCTTCCTCTCTGACACTGGCCTCATGCCTGTACCACTTTCGGGGAAATTGACAGACGAGCGCCCTCTCACGTGGAGGACATTTGTTCTTTTATATCCATGACTGGACTTGGCCAAATATGTAGAGTGCAGGCTTCCCGTCTGGAAGGTCATGTGTTTGAAACCTAGCTGAGTCAAAGCAATGACTTACAAAATGTATACTGGTCACTACCTAGCCTGGCACTCGGCATTATTAGGAACAGGGAAAGGACTGGATAACTCACTATCAGGATAATTTGCCTGGACACAGATCTCACAGTTCGGCAGCCCTATAATGGTGCCATGAGTCTGGACTGTCAAAAGTAGATAAAAGATTCACCCGGTACTTGTAGTACATGGGTGAAGACCAGCCTTATATAAATACGGGTGAAAATAGCGTTAGTATGGAACAAGAAGTAGAATGCCTGGCACCAGTGTCAAACGGTTACTTATATCAGAACAGAGTTGGTGAAATGGGAGAGAATGCAAAAGGACAAGATGGTGGCCAGAGAATGCCATCGATTTCACTTTTAAATTGCATTAAAGTATATGTTTTATTATATTTTCCAACTCAAAAGTAGCGGGTAAACATGAAGACATATACAAAGAATACATGTTGCTTCTTAGATTGTGAAATTAGGCTCTCATAAAGACTCATTTCATTAGCCCGATTCTTCAACCGTTTTTATATAAGGCTGGTTTTGACCTCTGTACTGGAAGTACAGGGTGAATCTTTTATCTATGTCACAAGTCGGTGACCATCATGTTACCTTAGATATTACGAGGACGTAAAACTCCAAAGAAACTCTCGGTGTGTTGTTTTTTTTGCTCACATTGTTGGTAAATCTACAACATGTGTGTGTTAGTTAGTTACACATGCCCCCTGGTGTACGACTGCAGAAGTAGATACCGTTATTACAGGGCATCACAGGGACCAGTCTGACGGAGGGAAATACCACTAATTGGGTGCGATGGCGCCAGGGGGCGTCTCCACATTGCGGCAGCGCCACCTGCCGGCCGACTGTGTCAACACACGCGCGGGGCATTTTGTCCAGTAACGTACATCTGAACAAAACACAGCTGCGAGCTAATCCTTTTCACACAAACAGTGGCACGGGGGTCCAGTCCTGGTATGACCTCATATGTTGCTAGGACGATAAACAACACGGAACAAGCAGACAAACATGGTGTCGGCATCAAACCCTGACCACCCTTCCGGCAGTGAATGCATAAGGAACCACACACTTCTGTGAATGAAATAAGAAATCAATTTTCAAATAATATTTAGTAAGAAACTACAATTCTGGGGGGGGGGGGGGAATGACACACCGTGAGTTACCATTTCTGGTACATTCTCGGGAGAAGAGTCATCATTCACAGCTTGCAGGCAATATAGATCCAGACAGCAAGATGTTCCGGTTGGTTTTTATTATTTCCATGAAGATTTTAAAATGGCTCAATACAGTTGAAGCCTTTTGGGAAATTTGGATGTTTTAAATCCTAGCAAGACCCGTTTTGATATGACCTTAGATGTTGCTCCGGTCATATTAGGATGGGTACCGACTTGGGACAGTGTGCACTCATGGCGATTTCATAGTTTTCTCCCACTGAGTGACCAGGCAGCTGGCACCATATACCAATATCCCAATCAATCACAATATCCTGATACTGACCTAGCCAGTCCTTGCCCTATCCTAGTAAGGTCAAGGCCAGACTAGGTAGCCCGAACTATCAATATTGTAAGTTATTGGTTGGAGTTGGTTGAGATTCAAACTCCCAACCTTCCGCAATGAAGCCTGCGCTCTACTGAATTGGGCACTGCTGCCGGTGCCTTTTGGGAGCTCACGCATTACAGGGCGGGAGGTCGGGAGTTCAGTACCTGGTCGAGTGAAGCCAATGACTTATAAAAATGCATACTTGCCGCTTCATAGTCTGCCACTCAGCACGGGATGGCAGAATGAGTTAGAGCGCCCGTCTCCCGTACTGGTAGATCGTGGGGTCGTGGGTTCGAACCCTGGTCGAGTCAAAACAATGACTTAACAATTTATACTTGTCGCTTCCTAGCCAGGCGCTCAGCATTATTAGGACAGGGCAAGGAGCGGTGTGCTCAGTGTCAGGATAATGTGACTGAGTGGGATACCAGGTCATGGTGCCGGCAGCCTGGTTTCCCAGTGGGACAGCACTATAAAGTTGCCATGAGTGTGCACTGTCACAAGTCAGTACCCGTCCTGATATGACCTTAGATGTTGCTAGGATGTAAAACAAGAAAACAAACAAACCACTCAGCATTAATAAGATAGGGCAGGGAATGGTTAGCTCAGTGTCAGGATAATGTGACTGAGTGGTGGGATATCAGATCATGGTGACAGCGGCCTGATTTCCCAGTTGGGCAGCAGAATACACTCGCCATGAGCGCGCACTGTCACAAGTCAGTACCCGTCCTGATATGACCTTAAGCCTAAGTCACACCTACCCAGATCAGGGCCTGGAAAACCCTGACCCGTGATCCGGCATGGTCTATGGCGATCAAGCGTCATCTGTGGCTCATCCGTGGCTCATCCGTGGCTCATCCGTGGCTGGTCCTTTGTGATCCAACCTCATCCGGGGTCTGTCCTGGATGTTTTTAAATGTTTGAAACATCCGGGGTGATCTGGGGCATTCCGGGGAATATCGCAATCCAGGATTCACTGGCATCATCCGGGTGTAATCCGTGACTCATACGAGTAGTCCATGTGTTGTCCGGGGGTTGTCCGTGTCTCGTCTGGGGCAGTCTGGGTCAATTTATACTCCAGGCTATCCGGGAGTAGTCCGGGGGTCGTCCGGGGCTGATTCAGGACTAATCCGTGGCTACAACGGGTAGTCTGGGGGTTGTCCGTGCTGTGGTCCGTGGGTTGACCGTGGCTTGTCCGGGTAGGTGTGAGAGCGAGCCAAAAAACGAGCAAAATAGCGATTTTATCCAGGGCTGTCTGGGGGAATGGTCCGGGGGTGGTCCGGCTAAACATCCGGGGCTAGTCCGGGTAGGTGTGACTTGGGCTTAAGATATTGCCAGGATGTACAGCGCCAATAACCAACAACCACCCATTAAAGGTCTACGCCCAGACTGCATGGGCTAACATTCCTTAAGTGGTTTGGTGTACACAAGTTGCACCATTTCTACAACAGGGTCCTACACTGCCGCATCTGTTATCTTTTTCTTTTGTTTTTATTGAGGGCAAGAGAAAGCTAATACGTGGAATTGTAGAGCATCAAGGTGACTTATGCAACCTGAGTTGTGATGCCCTACAATCCAGCCCAGATAGTGCTATTTATATATCAAAATTAAGTGATTTGTAAATTTTATGGAAGATGAGATGGCTGATATGAGACAAGAGAGAAAACAAACAAAATAACAAAATAAAAAACACACACAAAAACACCTGAACCGCAACAGATGTACATATAGCAATTTGATGTTCTAAGAAATATTACATAACAGTCCAGATTAGCAACTTCAATAAATGAAACAGTACATACTTAGTATTTACTAACACTGAGACCCATACAAGGAATGTTTCTAGCCATCAGAAACCCACAGCTAGTTAGATTTGTTCACACATAGCACATGACGTAAACCCAGTCCTGGCTGTGCAATAAAGGGAGTGCATGTGACGTCATCACTTAGTTGTCAGAGGTCAGCAATCAGCCATCTTGGATTACGAGCACCCTTGCCTAGTCCTGTTGTCAATGTATGCTGATGCAGTAACATCATTTTCCTTGTGTTTTGAGATGTTCTGGGCAGTTTACATCCAATGTGTTTACTTTCAGCACTTTAACAACAACTTCTGAAGCCAAACTGCTCAAACCAGTGACGAATAAACCAACAAATAGGTAAAGAAGCTCAATGTAGACAGGTGCAAGCCTTCTGTATGTAATCCAATATGGCCACCGAAGGTTGGCTCGTGACATCATTACCCCCCCCTCTATATGGGCGATGGAATATAGACAGTACGTCATAAAATGAACGGGTATTTAGTTTGATTTGTTTGTTTGTTGTTGTTTTACATACTAGCAACATCTAAAGACATATCAGGACAGGTACTGACTTGTGACAGTGCACATTCATGCCAACTTAATAGTGCTGCCCCACTGGGAGAACAGGCCACCAGCACCAGTCGGGCAGCACTATAAAGACGCATTGTGTGTGCACTACCACCTAGCTTGTGCCCGTTCTGACATGACCATGGATGTTGCTGGGATGCAAAAAACCAACAAGCAGGCACAAAAACAAATAAAATGTAGCGTTATAAGTAATAGTGGATAAAAGTTGCATAGTCCAATGAAAACATCAAATTTTCAAAACCAAAACACTTATCTAGATTTGATTCTACATATTCACCTTAGATACTGGTGCACCAGCACCATGACCTGATATCCCACTTAGTCACATTATCCTGACACTGAGCCAACCAGTCATTGCCCTATCCTAATAATGCTGAGTGCCAGGCTCGGAAGCGACAAGTATCAATTTTTAATTCATTGGTTTGACTCGACCAGGATTCGAACTCACGAACTCATGGGTTCCGATCTCCCGACACTCTACTCATTCGGTCACCCTGTCTGGTCAATATCTCTTAATTCGCAGCATGGCACACAGAGAATCATCGCCAGAGAAATTCCCAGTTGTGCCTCGCAGGTAAATTCGTCATGGATTGTTTATTTGTGTGTTTAACGACCCCAGCCCCCACCCCTATCATCACAAGTACTAGACATCGGCTATCGGTGGTTCATTTATATATACATGCGGAAATTGTGTAGTGGTCAGTCCAGATGTGTGAGGCGGAGTGACCAGCTGAGGGCGTGAGCATCAGTGTGCATGCTCTGTGGGCCCCCCACCCCACCCCACCCCCCCCCCCCCCCCCCCCCCCCCCCCCCCACCCCACCACCTGGCGGTGGGGGGCGAGGGGGTGGGCGCCGCGCCTCCCCGTCCCGCGTGCCCCGCAGTGACCCAGAATGAGCGCACGCTCATTCCCCACAATTCCACATATCAATAACGGTGCAGTTATTGGGGAAATCCTTTTGTAAATGAATCAAATTGGATCGCTGAATACATGATTTGAGCGAGTATTTGTTGGTGGTTTTATATCCTGGCTACATCTCAGGTCATATCAGGATGAACAACCGATTTGTGACAGCACACACTTTCTAGTGCTGCCCTACTGGAATCCCAGGCCACTGGCATCATGATCTGATATCCCACTCGATTGGTGGATTGGTTCCAGAATGTGGGAGTTTTGCGTCCTGGCAACATCTAAGGTCACACCAGGACAGGTACTGACTTATGAGAGCGTGCAGTCATGGTGACTTTACAGTGCTGCCCCATTGAGAAATCAGGCCACCAGCACCATGACCCAGTATCGCACTCGGTCATATTATCCTAGTAACCAGTCCTTGGCATCCCCTATTAATGCTGCACACCAGGCTAGGTAGCAAAAGGTATCATTTGTGTAAGTCATTGATTTTACCCGGTCAGCTGTTCTGACCTGTGACCTCCTGCAGCGGAACCTTGCCAACGTCTTGTCTCATTGTAAATGGACTAATAAAAGTCGTCTGTGAGACGGCGGATTGGTGGGGGCTTCCCATCCTAGTGACATCTAAGGTGAATTCAGGAGCGGTGGACTGGTGCCGATTTCTGCGCAGTGACTCACTATCTACAACAGCAGTTCTTGTCACTGTCATCAGATGATATTTTGGTGGTGGAAATCCTCTATACGTCCTTTCACACAAAGCATCGTGGGCAGTGGACAGCTAAATACGATATTAGGTATTGATCCCCGTCCCAACCCTACCCCACCCCTACTACACCTTCTTTCAAAACCTATTACCTAACATTTTCTTTTAAATTGACATAAAACCTGTCTGATGTAAGTCCCCACTGCAATCTCAGACTTCCGATCCCATCATTAGGCCACACAATACAGAACACTTGTAATGGGATTATAAAATGGGCAGGTTTCTCGCATTTGGTATTGGTGATTGGATCCACTCATTTGCATATTTACAATATAATATATATATGTGTATTGCAGATATGTTATATCTTTTTGAAAAAAAGAAGAGAGAAAGCAAAGAAAGAAAGAAGTGTTTAAAGACAATTCTAGAATTATCTTGTACATTTATTGATGCATGCTCACCAAGTGCATAATACATATGTTGAACTGGATTTGTATGCAGTTACTATTACAACGAATAGTCAATTTATATTATGCTTGTATTATCGAACAGGCTTTTCATGTGGTTATTATTGCAACTGATATTGTCATTTATGTACCAACAAATTGTAATGAACGGCTGTAAGACCAGTGTTCTGGCACTGACAAAAGACATTATTCGCTAAATAAAATACATTTAGTTAAAGAAAATACACTTTTCAACTAAACATTCAGTACAAGGATCTGATCCCCACAACATTGTCAATGTTGATTTCAACATAGGTAATTTAACACGCAAGAAAAAGTACATACTAAATATGGAGGCGACTATAATGTCTTTCTTATTAATAAATGCTTCGAATGTGGTGCCATCTTCTGTAAATTTGCATAATGAGATGCGACCCAGTTTCATTATAGACACTTCGACCAGAGCATTTCGATCGATAGGACCTGTTCTCTCATTTGGATTTACCGTCCCACCCACCCAACTACAAGTGACATTCATAGGGCTACGTGCCTGAAATCCTTGAAATCTCATGACTTAAATGTAACAACGGAATAGTAAGAATAAATGCCACTTTATACTGGACTTGTCTTGCATTGGTTGAATTATATTCTGTTTTGGCATCAGAAGGTGGGTGAGTGATGGAAATCCTCATCAAGACCTTTCGCACAGAGTATGCTCTACATAGGCCTGCTACCCACATTAGATTCTCCTTTCACATCAGAGGGCGGGTTGGTGGTGGAATTCCTCTATAAGACCTCTTCCACAGAGCATGTTGCACAGTGAACGGCTACTCATAACAAGTAATCAGGAAAAACACAAAGACAGCAAGTATAATTATGGCAACTTTAAATAAGGTAAGGTTAAAACGTCAAGTATACAATGTCAGCTCACAAATGCTTATAACAACAAGGCTAGAGATGCTATAGCCCTACTTAATTGTCATACGTGGGGTGGGTGGGAGGCCAATTTTTTAGGCTAGTTAACGTCTCCTGGCTCCTCCGGTCGTAATGACCAAAACCCACTGCTGTGCCGCCTTATATAGCGAAATCCTGCCCACAAAGTAACGCGTCGACAGTTTAAGCACACTGCATACTACGTCAGCAAGTCCTGAGATCCATTCAGCGGCGAGGATATAAAAAGAAACCGCTAGTCGGCGTTTGAGTTAAATACGTAGTTCTACACTATTCCGCTAGTTGGTGACACAATTGACGTCCTTGTTACTGGTACGCCTTAGTCTGTCTTCGTGAACATGATTACCCGCAATACCAAAGCATTACGCACAATTCGTTCCTATGCTGTCAGAGCAGTTTGGTGGTTGAAATCGTTTAAGACCTTTTCAACAGAACATGCTGCACACTAAGCCTTTATCCACAATACTAGTTCTTCCGCTTAGATCAGAGTGAGGAGGATTGGTGGTTGAAATTGTCTATTATCCATATCAGAGTTATGTGTTCTCTCTCCTGCAGTTTAAGTGCTACCGGTCTTCTCCTGGTGTTCTCTGTGGCGGAGTGGTTAGAGTGTCTGATTTTTTTCTAGGTCGGACTCCTAATATGAAGGTCGGTGGTTCGATTCCCCATGCCCCCATCTCTGCCAATTTGGATTTCCACCGCTGTGTATAACTTACAGCGTCATCAAAGGCCAGTTGCTCTCATACCATGTCTATGTGGTGTGGGAGGTTAAAAATCCCTTGGGTTGGTAAAAGCGTAGGCTCAGGCTTTGTATCGACAAACTGACTAATGGTGAAAACAAGCCTATTCAGGCCAACGTTGGAACCCTACAATGAGATGCGGACGCTCAATACACTCAGGCATCCCTTCTAGCTGAGAGCTGCTCGGATTTGGACACGCCTCCTGTACTTACTGACATGTTCATATATTGTAGTCCCCCACATAAAGAATGTATGTAATACCCCCATCACACCAAACTAGTTCTCACTATGTTCTTGAAAATGTTGCTGAACAGACTCAAACTGTGTGCGAACGGAATGGATGTAGTAGCAACTGTTTACAGTCTTTTTATGAATGGAATGGATGGGCTAGAAAGGAATGGTTCTCCAGAACTTTGAGCACGACCAAAATTGTCTTTTAGTATGTGGTCGGTCGTTTTGAGAACTAGTTTGATGTGATGGGGGTGTTAACCTGTTGAAACCCTCCTAACATTACCACGCTATTTCACCAAACATAAACTGGTTTGCGGAGTGTCAGGATAATGTGACTGAGTGGGATATCGGGTCATGGTGCTGGTGGTCTGGTCTTCCAGTGGGGGCAGCAATATATGAAGTCACCATGGGTGTGCACTTTCACAAGTTGGTACCCATACTTATATGACCTTAGATGTTGTCAGGACATAAAATTCCAACAACCAACCAACCAACGATCACCAATCACAGACGAAGCTACATGTAATACTAAAAGAGACGCGCATACTTTTATGATTACAAACACGCGCTTCTTGACGCAGCCACCTAGCGGAGCCGGCAGGAAGTGTACAATTTCCGGGGGCTGAAAGTAGCGGAAGCAGCCAACAATGTAGCCAGGTAGCAGTGTTTCCGCACGCCGTGCATTCTGGGCAGGGTGCCCTAGTTGTGGGATGAATGGTAGTGACGGACACCCGCTGTCTACCTAAGTAGGTCACTGCGGACGCTGCAGACATCGCCAATTAGCAGCACCAGGGGGCGCGGTTGGTTGGTTGGTTGGAGTTTTACGTCCTGGCAACATTTAAGGTCATATCAGGACGGGTACCGACTTGTGACATTGCGCACTCATGGCGATTTTGTAGTGCTGCCCCACTGGGAGACCAGGTCGACAGGAGACCTGATATTCCACTCAGTCACATTATTCTGACACCAAGGCAACCAGTCCTTGCCCTATCCTAATACCGTATAACCGTGTTACACCAAACTTGAAGGGACCCTAGAAATGTGTTCGGATTAACCGATCATTCGTTTGGATTAACCAAGCTTTAGCTTCGACTTTGACTTGGCTTTTGAAAAAATGTGGGTGCATTATGAATGTAATATGCAATGGATGTGGATACTTTGATTATTGTTTTTTATGTGTATACAGTATAACCCCGTTAAACCAAGCTTGGTTAAGCCAAACGATCAGTCAATGCAAACTTTTTTGGGCGGCCTGGCAAAATACTACCATTTATCATATACAAAAGTTGGGGGTGGGGGGGGTCTCAGATGACCTTATAACAACATGAAAGTTTGGTTTAACCATACTGGAAGTGGCCTGTGGTCCGACAACATTGTTTGGATTAACCGATAATTTGGATTAACCGACGTTGGTTTAACGGTAGTATTTTAACAGGCCGCCGATAAAAGTTCGATGAACCTATTATTTGGTTTGACGGAGCTTGGTTCAATGATGTTATACTGTCATGCAGACCACCTGGCTAGGAAGCGATAAGTATAAATTCATTGGTTTGACTCAACCAGGGTTCGAACCTGTGGGTTCGAATCCCATGATCTACCAAAACTGGAGAAGGACGCTCAACTCATTCGGCCATCCCGTCTGGTCCCAGTGTAACATTTTCCGATATATAAGATATGGGATATGGAGAACTCTGCTATAATAAATTCCAACTTGTCTATAAAATGGTAAATGGTATGTAAAACCAAAGGCATATAAGGTATATGTGGAGTTGGTGATTCATTACTAATTGAGGATAGAAGTTGTGTATAGCGAGGGTCAACTGAGGGTCACCTGAGAGAGGGTCAATTCTTGACATGTGGGACAGTCTTTGGGAAGTCCCCTCACATACCCCCTCCCCTCCAAGAGTTATTTATAGATCACTGCACCAGATACAACAGGGCACTGTAGCCAGGGCCGCGTTCAGGGTCCGTCTCGGAGGTGCCTCGGCGACGTCTCGGCGATGCTTTTTGGCCTATTTCCGTTCAGGGTGCGTCTCGGAGACGTCTCGGAGACGCCTCCCTTTTCAGGTTGGAGACAAAAAGCGCCTCGAAAATGGCCGCCGCATGCAGTGGTTTCATCCAATCAGAGCGCAGCATTTCGATTGCAAATGGCCGCCGCCTATGGGGGCGGCCATTTTCGAGGCGACCAACTGCTATTGTTGTTCAGACTAGCCTGACGTCACGGGCGCCTCCGAGGCGCCTCCGAGACGGAGCCTGAACGCGGCCCAGATCTAACCATGCCTTGGTTACAAGGATATTGAACCCTCATTGGTGGATAGAGTAATGCCTGTTAGGGATTGGAAGACTGGATCATGTGATCACAACCATCTTGTTTCTTGAAACTATAAATCCAATAAATCAGGGAGTCTCACTCTCCTACCTTTCACTCTTTATCTACTTTCCTTCCTTGCCTGTAGTGATTTCTTATTAGTCTATCTACACCACTCAAACCTCCAGCCGTCGACTTTACACCAGGGTATGCGGAGTGCGGGAGGTGGGAGGAGGACAGACCCTGTCCACATTATAGCACGGGTCAACAGAAACACCAGTTTATTTCTCGACCAAGATGTTAAAGTTGCAGAGTTCGATGGTTTTGAGTTTATCTCATTTTCTGAGATACATATGTTAGGTTGTTCATTATAATCTACCTTACTTTAGTTTGAAGTAACTTTAATTTTAAATGGCTAACTTTTGAGAAATTTGAAATGGAAACATGCTAAATTAATCTTGGCAAGCTTGCCAAAACTCTATCATGATAGGCTTCTGCAGTAACAGGTTACATTGATTGACTCAGTATCCCCTTATATGTGACAACAAATGTTTAATAACAGGTTATATTAATTGACTCAGTATCCCCTTATATGTGACGACAAATGTTTAATAAGTGCATTAGCATCTAAATTAGATATGTAGAATCAAATCTAAATAATTGTTTTGGTTTTGAAAAGTTATGTTTTCATTGGACTATGCAGCTTTCACTCATGAGCCTGTGTGGCGGCAGTGGGTTTCCTCTAAAGAAATGTCAGAATAACCAAATGTTTGACGTCCAATAACCGCTAATACAAATCAATGCGCTCTAATGCCCCTGTCACACTACGACGCTTCTCCCGGCGATCCGTCAGCGTTGGAAATAAAATATTGCGCGTCGAGAAACGTCAAACCTTTCGGCGGTTTGGGGGAAAAGATCGGCGTCAGCGCGGCGCGTTGTGTGCGCGCCGCCAACGTGTGTCGACGCGCTGGGAAACAAACAAAAAAAGTTTGGCGCGACGTCTTCATTTAACCTTAAATGTTGCTAGGGCGTAAAACAAAAACGGCCCAGTTTGGCAACGGTGAGCAACGACCCTCCCGCGGCGCGCCGTCTCACTCCCAACTATCCGCGCGCCAACGCAGCGCGACCGCGCAACGCCTACCATATATTTGCGGCGTGCGTCGTGGGTTTGACAGTTCAAACTGCGACCGACGCGCGCCGACTTCCGCCGGCGACCGCCGGCGACAAAGAATGTACCGACGTGTCCGACCGCCCAAACGCCCACCAGCGCTTCTCGATATTTCACCAAATATCGCCCAAAAAGACCACACGTTGACGGGTCGCCGGCGAGAAGCGTCGTAGTGTGACAGGGGCATAAGAGGCCTCGTTAAATATAACAAACTTGATAAAATAGTGTATTTCTCGCCCAAGATGTTCACTTATGAGGCATTCTTTTTCTTCTTTTTTTTAAAGTAGAGGATGTATGTTGTATGGCATTGTGGTTACAGGTGCATATGGATGATTTATTGGGGCTTGCCATTGTAATGATATCTCTGTTATCTGACGGTGTACTTCTGCAGGACACAGTCGTCAATTCGTTGACAGCTCTCGCTTGTTTTCCATGCTGGAGGTCGCCGGTTTGAACCCTGACCGAGTGAAACTAATAACTTACAAAATTGATATTTGTCACCACCGAGCCGTGCACATTAACATGACTGGGAAAGGACTGATTTGCTCAGTATCAGGATAATATGGCTGAGTGGAATATCACATCATTGTACCAACATCCTGGTCTCCCAGTGGGGCAGCACTATAAAGTCGCCATGAGTGTGCAATTTCACAAGTCGGTACCGGTCCTGATATCACCGTCCTGATATGACCTTAGATGTTGCTAGAACTTAAAACAACAACAAACAAACAAAACATCCTGATATTGCGACATGGTGCCGGTGGTCCAGTCTTCCAGTGGTACAACACTATTAAGTCACCATGAGAGTGCACACTAGCAACTCGATATGACCCTAGATGTTGCTCGGACGAAAGACTCCAATAAACAAGCACCATGAGTAGTTTGTCCTAAAGCTGAGTTCAAGATATTGCTCTGGGATTGAACCCACGACCTACTCATGTACCTATTGGGTCGGCTTCATGATCCAATCTGTTATTGGTATATGAGTCATTCTCTGAAACTGAGCACTAAAGTGTGACATGGAAACCAAAAGTGAAAACCTTCCAAATAATAGCAGAATGCCTGTTAAGTGATGGTTTTCATGTTGCGGATATCTCAGAGTTGGAAAATAAAAAGCAATGTCACCTTTTGATTATGATCCTCTCCAAATTTAGCGATACATTAATATCATTTGTGTAACATGTAACTCTATCAGACATGCAGACGATCATTTTGACATACACAACAAATTCAAACAATATGATATTGATTATAATTAAGAAAAAAAAGTGTATGTCTTACGAGAAAAATTGTGAAAATAACTAGAAAAAAGGTTCTGATAAATTCATGCTTTCAATATCTAAATTATCAGATTTTTAATTCAGCGCAAAACCATACTTTGAATACATTTTGTGGGATAAATTAAATAAATGTAATATTGATAACATAGTTAAAGTTGAATAGTCCGATGGTTTTGAGTTACTATCATATATCTGGAACCAGCGCCCGTCTCCCGTGCTGGTAGATCGTGGGGTCGTGGGTTCGAAACCTGGTCGAGTCAAACCAATGACTTAAAGATGTATACTTGTCGCTTCCTAGCCAGGCGCTCGGCATTATTAGGAGAGGGCAAGGACTGGTGTGCTCAGTGTCAGGATAATGTGACTGAGTGTGATACCAGGTCATGGTGCCGGCGGCCTGGTTTCCCAGTGGGACAGCACTATAAAGTTGCCATGAGTGCACACTGTCACAAGTTGATACCCGTCCTGATATGACCTTAGATATTGCTAGGACATAAAACAACAAACAGACATCATATATCTGAGATTAAATGTAATTGATTATTATAATCTACCTTACTTGAGTTTGAAGGAACGTCTACTTTGAATGGCTAACCTTTGATATTCTTTAAGTGCAAACATGTCAAATTAATCCCTTGGGTCAGTAAAAGTGTAGGCTCAGGCTTTCTATCGACAAACTGTCTAATGGTGA
Organism: Branchipolynoe longqiensis; assembly: GCA_030323885.1. Taxonomy (NCBI): domain Eukaryota; kingdom Metazoa; phylum Annelida; class Polychaeta; order Phyllodocida; family Polynoidae; genus Branchipolynoe; species Branchipolynoe longqiensis. Next base: position 24,604 of record JASIRB010003643.1, read on the forward strand.
AAACAAGTCTATTATCCATAATAGGCAGTACAAATCTTCAAGAGAAAAACAGAAAAGAAAAAGGTTGTACAAGAGGCTGGCGGGATTTCTCTTGTCGCTATGGAGCGTTGTTTCCAGGGTCTAAACTGTCATGGTATATACATACATTTGGATTGTGAATGATACGCCGATAACCTAGTTATATGAACCCTACATCTACATGGTGCTGGTTCACTCTGTCAGAAAACACCATCAGATGGCAGCACTCTAGACTGGCAATTCTCCAGTGCACCAGTTCACCTAGGTCTAGCGGCTTGTTTTTGGGTCTAAATAACCTCTTTTTTTTCAGGACTGAGACACCTGCCTTCCAGCATTAAGCTCTGTGGCAAATAACATATATTTATGGATGAGACCATGAGATATGAGCCATATAGACTATAGCAGGTAGGATGTAGGTATTACAAATGTTATGGGGATCTTATTTTGTACCTCTAACCTGGACGATAGCCATTAAAGGGGCTGTCACACTACGACGTAAGGCGTCAGTGTGTGCTCACCATTAGAAAATGTGCCAGTACATCGGCATTCGTCGAACGTTTCAGCGGCGGGGGATAAAAATGGGTGTACACACAATGTACGCACGATGTACACACAATGTACGTAACATATGCAGAACATATCTCTGACCTATTGCTAGAGTATGAGAGTTTGCCTCGCAAAACATTCGCAAAACGTTCGCAAAATGTTTGTAAACCGCTTGTTTGTATATGCTCACAGTACGCTGATCAACGTTATGTATGCTACTCCATCACTAGAAGTATGGCTGGAACATACCCGACGTATGCCCAACTTATACATACCATATGATGATGTACACCAACATGTTGGTCAAAAATCACATATGTCGGCATTCACTTTGAGTAAGAGTATATTGCAGAGTAATATACAATGTATGTGGACACTGTGATTATTGTTTTTTATGTACATGCAGTATAACCCTGTTAAACAAAGCTTGGTTAAACCAAACAATCGGTTAATCCAAACTTTCTTTCGGCGGCCCAGCAAAAAACTACCATTTATCATATAAAAAAAGTTTGTGGGGTATCAGATGACCATATAACCACATGAAAGCTTGGTTTAACCATACCGGAGTGGCCTGGGGTCAGACAATGTTTGGATTAACCGATAACTTGGATTAACCGATAACTTGGATTAACCGACTTTGGTTTAACCAACATTTTTATATGATAAATGGTAGTATTTTGCCGGGCTGCCGACAAAAAGTTTGGATTAACCGATCGTTTGATTTAACCGAGCTTTGTTTAACGGGTTGAACTGTATATGACTCCGAGCGTATGGAGGCTAGGCCCTGCGCAGGAGGTGGAGCGGTGCATGATGGGGGTCCAGGTCCAACCCTCCACCCACACAGGGGGGGGGGGGGTGCAAGACACTACAGGCATTATTACACGTGATAAAGGGTTTATCACTATCCATATATAGTGTAGAAATCTGCACTGGCCTCTAAAACCAATGATTTATGAATTTGATACTTGTTGCTTCCTAGCCTGGCACTCGGCATTAATAGGACAAGTAACTGGTCAGCTCAGTATCAGGATAATGTGACTCAGTGGGAAATGGTGTCGTGATGTTGCTAGGACACAGAAAAAAAACAAGAAAAAAAACTTCCATCGCTATCTGTACCACTATTTACTGCTGCTACCACTTTATGTATCAACGGTTACCCAGTCTAGACATATTGTCATTTCAGTCCAGCCGGGAGTAATCTACTATATTTTGAACCAGACGGGATGGCTGAATGAGTTAGAGCATCCGTCTCCCGTGTTGGTAGGTCGTGGGGTCGTGCCGGTCGAGTCAAACCAATGACTTAAAAATTGATAGTTGCTGCTTCCTAGCATGGCGCTTGGCCTTATTAGGATAGGGCAATGACTCATTGGCTCAGTGACAGGATAATGTGACTGAGTGGGATATCAGGTCATGGTGCTGGTGGCCTGGTCTTCCAGTGGGCAGCACTATAAAGTTGCCATGAGTGTGCACTATCACAAGTCAGTACCCGTCTTTAGATGTTGTTAGCACATAAAACAACAACAAACAAACAAACAAAACTATATATTGTGTGTGGGTTTTCCTACTGCAGCTATTAGCAAATATATGTGTAAATAATTGTCAATGTTAACAGCTGGACTACCAGTTCTCCCGGTTTGATCAATGATGAATAAATATTTAACAAGCACACAAAGAATTTCGTTTAGCTAACTTGGTGCAAATTCTACTAAATAGATCACTAGTGCTGATAGCATAACGCGTCTAGCCGACTGTGTATGGTATCCTGGCCCTGACTAACCAGGTCAGTCTGATTGGACTGTTTTACCGAGGCCACCTAAATGCATGGATATAAAGTTCTAAGCAATATGGGACAAAACTTTGTCCTTTGTAACAATCAACATACTATCTGCTTATGCATTTGCTCAGGATAAACTGATTTGTTTTGTACATGGTGTTTCATAATCCCAATAGAATACATATTGATTTGAAGCAAATGTCCTTGTGGTTTCAGTGTAACCGTTTCTGTGCTGTTTTGTGTCAATCGTGACAATCAATCAATCAATCAATCAATAGTTCCGTCCTCTAGTTGAGGGTTGGATGCAATGGTTCTCCACTTGTCCCGATGGTGTGCTGTTCTGATAGACTGTGAATAATTCAAGCCTGTCCACTGTGAAATATTTGTAAACCATGATGTTCTTGGTCTCCCTCTCCCTCTGCTGCCATTCACCTTCCCTTCCAACAATGTACGGTATATTGAACTCTGACGAATGATGTGGCCAAAATAAATAAGTTTCTTTGTCTGTATAGTGGCAAACAAGCTTTTCTTATTTTTAATTTTTCTGAGAACTTCTTTGTTGGTGATCTTCTTTGTCCATGATATTTTCATCATCCTTCGATAAGTCCACATCTCAAATGCTGCTAAACGTTTGTACATTTTCTTAGAGATTGTCCATGTCTCAGCCCCATACATTAGAGTAGACCACACATAACACTGAAGAATACGCTTACTTGATGTTAACACTCTATACATTTTGGAGAATGTTGTTCGGGCTATTGTTATCCTTCTTTTAATTTCTTCCTCACATCTCCCATCATTTGTAATCTTTTGTCCAAGATATATGAATTCGGATACTTGTTCTATGTTTGTGCCATCTATGGTTATATTGATATTTGGTTTATCTGTCTTTTTACTTATAACCATTGTTTTGGTCTTCCTGGCATTCATCTTCATGTTGAATAGTATGAATGCCAGGAAGAATGTCAATCGTTACAATGGACAATAAAAAAAGAGTTATCACCTTTTGATACAGGCTCATTACATATATATAGTATAGTTATACGAATCTTACCTGGGTATAGATGATGGATAACTGTTGTTTTCCCGAGGTATAAGCCTCGGGTAGACGTGGGCTAGGGAGAAGGAAGCACGTGAGGTACCAGCAATTTTTAACCTACTTATTCAGGATAAAAATGATCTTTCAATACAATGGGGATACTATGATATTCCGTAATGGGTTACACCAACGGAACAGGACGTGGTAGGGCGTGGTGGTGGGCCCCTATCCCACTTCTACCCGAGGCTTATACCTCGGGAAAACAACAGTTATCCATCATCTATACCCAGGTAAGATTCGTATAACTATACTATTTTACCTCGGTATACAGCCTCAGGCTAGCCTCAGGCTAGGGAGACCTTTACATAATTCATTTTTATCCTTAATATCATTCATTCTTATTATAACATTCAACGTTTTTGTTCTCACCTATTCTTGTTAGTTGGCGAGAAGGCGCTTTGCAATGCCGGTAGGCTTTTCTAGTCGTTTGTTGTAATGTTTTACAAACGACTTAGCCGTCTTCCAGCCTGCATGCGCTAGTATTCTTTTCACATAAATACCTAGCAACCGTGCCTTGGAGACCATGGCACCTCTAGTTGAGTGGGAAGAGTATTTACCCGTATCCACTCCAGCCAATTTCAACACCGTAATTGTCCATCTGGCAAGGGTGTCTCGTGAAATTGCCTTATGTGGCTTTATAAAGCTCACTAATAGTTGTTGTGATGCACGTAAATCCTTTGTCTTAGATATATAAGCCCGTATGGCTGACACAACACATAATTTCTGATCATTCGGAAAGCAGTCTAAGTGAACCGTAGATAAAGGGTCACCTAACGTTTTCGATTTGAGCAATTGTGCTAAATCAAACGTAGCTTGTTTCTTGTCTATTTCTAATCCAGTTAAGGATAAAGCAACAATCGTCTGTCCTCTGTGTCCCGTTACTAATAATAACAGGACCGCGACCTTAAAACCTAATTGTTTTATATCTAACCAGGAGTTGTGAGGCCAAGCCTGAAATAACTTAAATACTATAGAAACATCCCAAAACCGACTATACTTTGGTTTTGGAGGATTCCTTTGATAAATTGACCGAAGTAGATAACAAAGGACATAATGTTTTCCAACTGTTTCGCCATCAATTCTAGGTAATATGATTGATAACGCACATCTTGCCGCATTGATCGACCCAAAGGATAGTTCTTCATCCTCTAGAGAACGAAGAAAACGAGCTACTTGTGAAATTGTTGGATTTGTTGGCTTGACTTTCATCAACAAACAATGTACACCCCATTTCTTTAAATAGGTTGTGTACATTTTGACAGTTCCTGGCCTCCAGGCATCAGATACTATCCTGTTCTCAGTAATTTTGTCCAATCCAAATTGCTGCAGCTGTTTCCTTAGAACAGGAATGCCAATAGGGGCGTCATTGACACGTCGCCGTAAACCACTAATGGTCTGTGGTGCGTCAGATTCCCGAGTTTTCTTGGGAATCGTATATGTTCTTTTGCCAGTTGTGAACCTGCTGGCAGCCAAGGTTGCGTGTCCCAATCGGGCACCACCAGTATAGCATGTGTCCCTTCCAAACCAATTTTTCTCACAACTCGGCTGATAATGCTAAACGGCGGGAAAATATAAAAATAATTATTTTCCCAAGTAATAGCAAATGCATCTACTTTCCAAGCATCCGGTTCAGGATGCCAAGACACATAACAGGGTAACTTGTTATTATTTCGTGATGCAAACAAGTCAACTTTAGGTGTACCCCATTTTTCACAAATGAAGTTAAACAACGGTGTAGAGAGAGACCATTCTAAATGGTCATGGAATTTTCTACTTTTATGGTCTGCAAGTGTATTTTGTGACCCTGGAATATGCGCTACAGTCAGCCAGACTTGTTGAGCCTGTGCCCAGTTCCAAATCAGTTTAGACAACTGATTGCAAGGCTTTGATTTGGTTCCACCCATGTTACGAATATATGCATGGCAGTAGTATTATCAGTTAGTATTCTAACTTGTGATTTATGTATCTTTACTAAACTACATAAGCCCAGATAAATAGCACGCAATTCTAGTGCATTAATATGGTCTGATTTTTCATCATCAAGCCATCTACCTCCTGTTGTACCCCATCTCGATGAGCTCCCCAACCTTCTAACGAAGCATCAGATAAATTACCGTATTAGGTTCCGCCATGCGGATTGGATTTGGTGAACTTGCTATGTGTTGCATCCACCATCCAATATCCTGTAGCCCTTCTTGCGAAATAAACATCTTTCGCTCAAAATTCCCTTTAGTTCGTGTTAACTCTAAATTTTTATCTATTTCTAGAGATTTAATATGGGCCTTCCCATATAGAATAGCGGGTGCATACGATATCATTATCCCAATAAGGACTGCGACCTGTCTAATTTTAGGTTTTGGTAACTTAATAAGCTGGGTCGCTGTATTCATAAACTTAATTAGTTTTTGTTCTGTTATCGACACAGTAAGAGACTGTGTATCCAGAATAAACCCTAAACATTTGAGTTGTTTTGTTGGTTTAAACACTGACTTTTGTGGATGTACATAAAACCCCAATTTAGTAAGTAATGCACATAAATCCAACACTGCATTCTCACAATCAATTTGTGTTGATGCAATAATAAAGGAATCATCTATGTATGGAAACATTATATGACCCTTCCGCGCCATTACTGAGAAAACAGGTTTAAGCAGTTTAGTGAATAAACGAGGGGCACAAGCTAAACCATTCGGCATGCAGGTAAACTCATAGAGTTGGTTATCCCAAAGAAACCGAAGAAATTCCGGTCTTTTTCCCTTATGGGAAGCGTATAATATGCATCTTGTAAATCAACACTAGCCATCCACGCATCTGGCGTAATCAGATCTCGTGCCGTATCTAGCGAGAACATTTTAAAATGTCAATATTCAACCATTTTATTAAGGATTGTTAAATCCAGGATCATTCGAACCTCACCATTAGGCTTTGGTCTCGAGAAGATGTTTGAAATAAACTCTCCTGAACAATATGTCACTTTTTGTATAATTCCTTTCTCAAAGAATTTTTGTACCTGTTTAGTTAGTGCCTCTCGTTCAACCGGTTCAATGTTATAAGGAAAAGGTATACTGCCTTGTACCGGAAATTGTGTGAAGGGAATGTGAACACCCCCAACTATTTGTAAAATTTCTTGGTCACTAGTAATTTTGGGCCACTCAGAAATATGATTATTAATATTGCCAGCCACAAAGTTGCTTACAGTTTGTGTGGTTTTAGAGGCTGCAAGGACTTGTAACGTCTGTGTTTTGACCTCTACTTGGACCCGCCCCTGGGGAAGGGTCTCGGCGAGTTGACGCCTCGGCCTAGTGGCCGTGCGGTGTTGTCGGTCCAGCCTGAGTGAGCGCCCCGGCCCCGAAAAGCTTGATTGAAGTTTGAGCCCGGTCTGGTTCCCCTGCTGAACCGTCATGGACGAAAATCCCCTCGTGACCTTTTGAAACGAGGGGTTTCCTGTTTCTTCTTGCCATCCATGTTTTTGCCACTCTTGGCTGCAGTTTCTACCTCTTTATAGAGGTATTGTAGTTGACCACCAAACATTTTCGTGTTATCTAAAGGTTTCCCTTTAATCGGCTCTGGAGCGAGAAAGAGCGTAAACTCTTTCCCATCATTATCCGTGACCTTCTTTGATCGAGCCACTTCTTTGCCAGCATCTGTGCAAACCGACTTGAAGACATTCTCATATCTTCGGTACGACAGGTAATTACCTGTCGCCGCTAACAATGCAATTCCTTTGTCCATCATCTTAGCCAAAGACGAGAACTTATTTTCTCTTTGCATTCTATTTGCCACAGGAGCAATAGCTGTTAGGGTACCAAGCACCGCCTTATGCACTGTGTGCAACACACCCTCAAATTTCTTACGGTCATCCGTCATATTGACATCTCGATCCATCTCCTTAATGATGGAGTTGGGAACACCTTTAATGCCTGTTAATTCATCTCCTAACTTGGAGATAATTTCCGCCGGTTTAAACGTGCGGAAATGGCCATTAATGGTCTCGCGCATAAGAGTAGTGGTTTTAACACGCTTAGCCTTTGGCTTCTCCACTTTCTTAGCCACTTTGCCACCAATGGCAGCATAGACACCTTCATATTGTGTGTCTGAGTCTGATTCCGTGGAAGTGGTATCTGTGGAAGAATCGGAAGAAGAAGAATATTTCCTCTTCTTCGTCTTCTTGGACTTGGTCTTCCGCTTTTTGCGAAGTCCAGTCTTCCCCCGTTCCTTGGTGAAATCATCACCAGAAGAAATGATATGTTTCTTCTTCTTCCTCCGTTTAGGAGAAGGAGGAGGAGGAGCCTTAAGCTCCATCGCTGAGTCAGTCTCCGAGAAATCCTCAAATGATGACTCCTCTTGGACACTCGGCAATCGCCTTTTAAGAGACACGGGTGGTTTGAGAGACATAATATGACTCTCCATCGCCGCAAACCGAGCCTCCCAATTTGGAGCCGCGGCCCTGTCAGGCACTATGTCCTCGTCCGCCTCGGAGAGGATATGCGCCCCGGGCTGTGTCGAAGGCACTGCCGACAACACAGGCGAGGAGTCGTACTCCTCGTCCAATCCACTCGGAACACGCCCCTCGGCTGCTGCTGCACCGCGCTTACTCCGCTTCGTGGCCATCGGGAACTGAAACAACAAATTTGTGGTCAGTCTCGGTATATATGTATGTCACAATATGGTTGTTTCAAACTCAATTGGACATCAAGTGGTGTTAGAGAACGTGTTTATACCGTTATAACACAGGCGTAATAAGCTAAATTTGTGCGTGGATTGTGGGTCAAGCCCAAATCTTACGCGGGGTCGGGACCAGTGTATCGTCCCGCCCATCCCTCTGTTCCGCACACTTCTCCCACCTGTGACTACTACGCCAACAAGTTGGAGAAAATGCTACGAAACTCGGAGAAACGCCTGAAAAAGTTTGTGGGGAGTCTATAAAAGAAACCAGGAGCATCTCCAACATTACTCTCTATTAGAGTACGAGAGAATTTCCACAGGAGACGAGGCAGAGCCCACATCTCTACCCATAATCACACGGTGACTCGGGTGTTGACAGAACCGCTAATGACCGGTTTCAATCCTTCGAGAAGGAATTCTATCCTTGGTTTTTATAACCAAATAACTCGTCCAAAATGGACCAAAGAAAGTCTAAACTTTCCATTATGATGCTCTAATGCATCATGATTAAGCTAACCACAGTTTTTATGATACTTACTGCGTATTAGCTTGTATGTAGACTAATTTTGCCGGAGCAACCCAACGACACGTAATCCAGTCGTGAGTTGTATATGCTAATTGCTGGTACCTCACATGCTTCCTTCTCCCTAGCCTGAGGCTAGCCTGAGGCTGTATACCGAGGTAAAATATATATATATAAAGAGAGAGAGAGATACGCATATATCCACATATATGAAAGCATTTAAGTAATATCCATATATACATTTGTTGTTGGAGTTTACGCCCTGGCAACATCTATGGTCAAAGAAGGACAGGGACCGACTTGTGACAGTGTGCACTCATGGCGACTTTATAATGCTGCCCTATGGGGAAATCAGGCCACCAGCACCAATACCTGATATCTTACTCAGTCACATTATCCTGATGCTGAGCTGACCAGTCCTTGCCATATCTTATTAATGTCGAGCGCCAGGCTAGGAGGCGACAAGTGTCAATTCTATAAGTCGTTGGCTTGACTAGACCGGGAACCTAACTCCCGACCTTCCGCATGTGAGACCCACACTACCGATTCGACCACTGCGCAAGTTGCCATATATATATCTATGTACCCATATATATTATATATATATCCACATAATTATATATGAATATACACATTATGCAGATACATGATTGAATATTAATATATATATAAATATGTATATCATGAATAAAAATATGAATATCATATTGTAAATCAACCATGTCCAACTTTGCTGGAGGAACAATGAGTAATGTTGAGATTGCACAGCTAAAATAACTGGTAAACCTTTCCCACAGAGGGCTGACAGATGTGCAATTGCACTAACCTTTTCCAACCATGTGAGGATCTCAGTCTATATTTGCTTGTTCTTAATAAATCCATGAACACATATTGGAATAAAATGTAACCACCTGATCCACTTTTGAATCCAGGCATACAATTGTAAGCCATGGCTTTATGTGAGGGATTGTGCAAGCAACTACCAGTCTTCAGACACTATTGAGGGCTGCATGGAGGATGGCACAGTGGCAATGCTACATGGTGAGACTCAGGTGTACTTCCGGTTCCGGCCACCTGGTGGCGAGCGTGCGCATCACGCAACATCTAACTAAAGCACGTAAGAACTCTGTCGGTGGGTCTATAATTTTGTATGTTGTGGGTTGTTTTCTTAAAGCTTATTTGTTGTTGTATGTCCTAGAACGTATAAGGTCATGTCAGGATGGGTACCGACTTGTAACAGTGGACACTATTGACAACTTTAGAGTGTTGCCCCACTGGGAGATGAGGCCGCCAGCACCATGACCTTATATCCCACGCAGTCACATTATCCTGACAATCAATCCTTCCCCTATCCTAATAATACAGAGTCCCTGGCTAGGAAGCGACAAGTATCAATTTTTAAGTCATCGGTTTGACACGACCAGGGTTCGAACCCACGATCCCATGATCTATCAACACAGGAGACGGATGCTCTAACTCATTTGGCCATCCTATCTCATTTGGCCATCCTATCTGATTCTTAGCTAAACCAAATATAATCACTGTAACTGACCCTTTTTAGGTTTTCTGTGTTTCTTTTTTAAATATAATACCGATAGATATGGACTTTTATGTTTGCTTTTGTTCTGTTTATTTTGTAGTAAACAAAAAAAGTAAAGCTTGTTTTATTTAACAAAGCCTCTAGAGCACATTGATTTTTATCATCGGCTATTGAATGTGAAACATCTGGTCATTCTTACACATTTCTTTGGAGGAAACCTAGGTGGAGTAATGGTTAAGATACCAGCTCAGGATGTAAGACATGTGGGTTCGAATCCTTCTCTAGTCACATTAATTCCCATATTCTCCCACACTCCATGACAATAATAGCTATAACCTGATCCCCAAGAATTAGCAACAAAAACAAAAATTAACTTTGAAAAAAATTGAATACTGAAGTGTAGTTTGAATAAATAGATCGCACTTCTGAACCCGATCTAGATAGTGGCAGTTTCAGGTATTATATCCATAAGTGTCACGAGAAACAAGGCCAATACCTGGGCACGTATTCATGTGCTGGTGCCAGGGCCTTAACCGTGGCTAGGGTATCTCCACCCAGCTAACGGTGGAAAATTTGTATTCATGTGCCGGTGCCATCACTAACCGCCGACCGTAGTCTAGGCTAAGCTACCCTGGTTTCAAATCTAGTTTAACTGCTAGCCACGTTGGTTAGTGTGCCGCCCGCCGATATATTAGACCCAAATCTATTCAATGCGATCATATTTGACAGAATTCAATACGCAATAAGTGAAATTTCATCAAATGAACCCTAAATTCGAAGCGATATTAATGCTGCCGCCGCATCAGCGTCGATATTAATAGTTTCAAATCGTTAGATACATACATTAGGTTGATCACCGTAATGTCGGTTACTTTACTTGATAGGAATTTTTGTTTTAAATGACTCACTTTGGATATATTTCAAGTAGAAACATGCACAATTAATTTGGGCGCACAACTTGAAATTCTGTCGGCATAGGTTTCTGAAGATAAAAGATTCACCCTGTACTTGTAGTAGACGGGTGAACGACAATGTAGTGTAAACACGGGGGAAAATAGCTTTAGTATGGAACAGGAAGTAGAATGCCTCCCTCCAATATCAAATGGATACTTATATCGGCACAGAGTTGGTGAAATGGGAGAGAATGCAAAAAGACAAGATGGCAGCCATAGAACGACGTCGATTTCAACATTAAATGCTATTAAACTATATGCTTTATTATATTTTTCAACTCAAAGGTAGCGGGGAAATATTAAGACATCTAAAAAGAATAATTGTTGGTTCTTAGATTGTGAAATTAGGCTCTCATTTCATTTCCCCGCTTTTCCGACCGCTTTTATATAGGGCTGGTATTTACCCGTGTACTGCGAGTACAGGGTGAATCCTTTATCTAAAGTTTCTGCAGTGACAGGTTCAAGTAAAATGATTTAATGATCCTTCTAATGCAGCGATAAATGCCTAATGACTGCACCATTATCTAATTTGGATAAAATACTTTGATCCACAAAAATGTTTTTTTCACCGCTGAAGCCGAAGCAAACCATCCATTTGTGCCACAGACGGTAGTGACAAATATCAATATGTAGATCTTAAGATTGTTTGTTTGGTGTTATGTTACGTCCTAGCGACATCTAAGGGAAAAATATCGGAGAGAGGCAGCGTGGGAAGGTCGGAAGGTGAGTGGCTTGAAGCAGCCAGGCGGGCTGGTTATAAGGGAAGAAGCACGGGAGATTATGTAAGAAGCAACAGTTGGAAAATGGGGGGGGGGGGTCTCCTTCCCTGTCTCGCATCAACCGCAATGCAAGCATTACGACCGATGCGCGACAAAGAAGGGAGATAAGGTGTGGGTGGAGAAAAGGCACTTTATTGAGAAATGCCATTATATAATATATACATGATAGTGCAGGTAATGAGTAAATAAGGACAATCAGGATAATGTCAGGTAATGTCAAGATAATGTTAAGCAAAGAAATAGGCAAAATGTACAATATCAGGATAAAAGGATAAATAGGAGAAGAGCTCGGAGGGAGCCTATGAGGTAAGTCCATGAGGTGGAGCCGAGGAGCCCTCCACCAAAATGGAGGAGAGGGCTCGAGGGGCGGCCAAAGGGGCGAGGCGGGGCACATATGCGTGCACCGCCTCACCTGGGCCATGATGTCGGGGATGGGCATGCCCGCCCTCTGGCATGCCTGGGCAGCGCCGCGGCGGAGGCTGTGGAGCGTGAAGGCCTCCGAGGCGGGGACGCCTCGGGCACGAAGGGCGCCCCGGAGGAGAGCGGTGAGAGTTTGTGGGTCGAGGGGACGGCCCGAGGGCATAATGAAAGCTGGGGCGTCAGGCGGGGCCAGATGCTGGTGGATGGCAGCATGCCAGGCCGTGACTGGACAGAGTTCAGCGCATGAGCAGGAGGGGACGAATAGAACCACCACCCCCGAGGGCGCGGAGATGGTCTTGGAGCTTCTGATGAGGATCCAGAGCCCCCCTGGGCGGAGCGAACGTCTCCTCGGGTAATGGTGTGGGGGCCGCCCCAACCCTCAGGGCTCGGGGAGAGCAGGTTAGATTGCCTCAACATCCCGAAGTACCCGAGGAGGGCAGCCCCAGGAACAATGGAGGCGGGCCCCGCCCGGGCGAGGTGTGAGATGGCGAGGGCGAGGTGCTCGGGAGTGAGTGGCAGCGCCTGGCGCGGATGTGGGCTGACGTGCGACAGCCGCCTCGGCAAACATCCTTGGCGAGGCGGGAGAGGCAGCGTGGGAAGGTTGGAAGGTGAGTGGCTTGAAGCAGTCTCCTTCCCTGTCTCGCATCAACCGCAATGCAAGCATTACGACCAAGGTAGCACCAGGATAATGTGACTGAGTGGGATATTGTGTCGTGGGACATTGGATCCGATTTCCTAATGGAACTGCCCTATAAGATCACTACGAGTGTGCATTGTCAGAAGTCTGGTATGACCTTACATGTTGCTAGGACGTAGAACCCAATAAACAAACTTCAAGCATAACAAGTTCAGCTTTTCAACGATAAGGAATTTCAAACTAAAACAAAGAAGATTATAATGATCAATCTGATGTATTTATCTGAAATATGTGGCAGAAAAAAAACTAACACAAAAAAACTCAAGATTATTCAACTTGAGTTCAGAAATATTGGATGCCCGATCCATTGTTTTCGCCACAGAACGTTGGGACCTTTCCCAGATGTTTACCACAAAAACAAATGGACACTAGTCCTACACAGATGAATTACATTTTTTTTTAAAGAACCAACACGGAGTGCTACCTGTATGAGTGCGCGAAAGATTAATTTTTTTCTTGAAGATTTATACTGCCTATCATGGATAAGTCTGAATAGACTTGCTTTCAGTATTAGACAGTTTGTTGAAAGCAAGCCTACACTTTTAACGACACAAGGGATTTTTAACCTCCCACACCACATAGACATGGTATGAGACCAACTGGCCTTTGATGATGCTGTAAGTTATACACAGCGAGTGTTGTTCTGTGTGTTGTACAAACAAAAGGAAAAGAACATTGTTTCAACCAACACCACTTCTTGTTGGTGTGTGTGTGGCTCTAAACAGCGAGTTCACTTATTGAGCAGGGTGCAACCCTGGTCTAGGATGCGCCGCCAGGTGCACGGTTTGTTTAACGGCGTGCTGTCACCATGCCAACAAGATGGCGCCAAAAGCGGGAGGGTGTAAAATGTCGTCTGCGGTGGAGCAATCTCCCTACAATTGTGATGGGAGAGTGTGTAAACAGCTTTTTGGAGCCAGATTCGTCATATTATCGCCCAATGCATTTTCTGATGACGGCCATTTTGTTTGTGCTTCTCTTCCCCGACGGCACGGCTGGTTGTTTGCACAATGGTATTTGTTGGCATGTTTCTTGATCGTGTCGATTATATACTTGCCTGCTGCTGGGCTGGTTTCTCTGGCATTTATTTGTGTTTGTTCATGATCACCTTTATTTATATAAATTCTTAAAATGGGCCATTGATAAAGAGAAAACAAGATCTGACAGGTCAGGAGCCCCTTGTTGGAAAAACTTTGTTTGTGTATATTAGTTGATTAAACAGGAGAAATTTCAATCGCGGACAATTGGTCTTCCTCATGCCACTGCTTCTTGCCCTATCCTAGTCACATGGAATAGCAGGCTACATAGCAACAAGTATAAGTTTTAAAGTCATTGTATAAAGTCTAATTTTGTTTTAATAATTGCTGCATATGCAGTAGGGTGGTGTTATATTCAGTGAGGTGGGGAAGAAGGCAGTAAGTTGGGGCAGTGTTCAGAAGTGTGGGCAGTATGCAGTAGTGTGGGGAAGTATGCAGTCGGGTGGGGAAGTAGGGGTTGTTGTTGCTGGTTGTTGTTTTATGTCCTAGCAACATCTAAGTTCATATCAGGATGGGTACCGACGTGTGACAGTGCACACTCAAGGTGACTTAATAGTGCTGCCCCACTGGGATGTCAGGCTGCCAGCACCATGACCTGATATCCCACTCAGTCACATTATCCTGACACTGATCTAACCGGTCCTTACCCTATGCTATTAATGCCGAGTGCCAGGCCAGGAAGCGAAAATAACTCATTGGTTTCACTCGACCGGGAACCGAAGTCCCGACCTTCCGCATGCGAGGCCCACACTCTACCAACTAGGCCACCACGCCCGGTGTTGCAGTAGGCAGTAGGGTAGGGATGTATACAGTAAGGTGGGAAGGATGCATTATAATTTATATTGTTATATTGCATCCATGTTTATGCCAAAATGTTCTGTATTTCTACTAATTTTGAATAAAATCAAAGTTTTGCACTGCACTACCGTAGTGTTTTGAACGTCCTACACCGGCAGGTTTCCGTCACTGCCACAGTTGCCATTAAGCTCCGGCAACCCGGTCTGTAAACAGCGAATAATTAGTTTTGTACTCTCACCTCGTTGCCATGGCAACTCACATTGGTACAACCCACCGTCCAGTGCTCAGCTGGTCAATGGCGCGGAAGCCGGTGGCGCCGCCCTGAGGCGCTTGTCACGCTTCACTGATTCGCCACTCTGCCTGGCGTTACGCCTTATAGCGTTAGGTTAGCGGGTAAAGTGTGCCGCACAGCACGCGAGGTTCACAATTGGACCACCACCACCTCCACGTCCACCTCCACCTCCACCACCTCCACCTCCACCTCCACCACCACCTCCTCCTCCACCACCTCCACCACCTCCACCACCTCCTCCACCTCCACCACCTCCACCACCACCTCCACATCCACATCCACCCCCTACCACCACCTCCTCCTCCACCACCTCCACTTCCACCACCTCCTCCACCACCATCACCACCTCCTCCACCACCACCACCACCCCCACCTCCACCACCACCACCAACCTCCACCACCACCACCACCTCCTCCTCCACCACCTCCACCTCCAACTCCACCACCTCCACCACCACCTCCACCTCTACCACCTCCTCCACCACCACCACCACCTCCACCTCCACTCCATCACCTCCACCACCAACTCCACCACCACCTCCACCTCCACCTTCACATCCACCACCACCACCACATTCACCTCCACCTCCACCTTCACCTCCACCATATCCACCTGCACCTCTACCCACTCACTCCTGCACCCATCACCCAGAACACACACACCCCTTACAGTAGTACAGTCGGGAACAGCCGGCAGTGGTAAAGTGGAATTACTGGAGCCATCCACCGGACCCGGCTGGGTGTGCTGGGTATATTTATGCATTATCTGCATGGCAAGCCACCGATTGTTGGAACACCCCCCCCCCCCCCGCACCCACCCACCCCACTCACCGACCTCCCAGTCCCCGGGACCCATTCTCCGCACCTGACCCCGGCTGCACTGTCCTCTCTATACAATATTTGCATCCCAAATCCCAAGCTGTAACATCAACACATCGACAGCCATCTCCTCATTCCTAGACACATGCAAAATCCCTCCCTCCCTGCCCCTTCCCTCACCCACACTCTCCCTCCACCATCACCCACCCCTGCCCCCTCCCACACCCACACTCTCCCTCCACCATCACCCCTCCCTGCCCCCCTCCCTCACTCACACTCTCCCTCCACCATCACCCATACCTGCCCCGTCCCTCACCCACACTCTCCCTCCACCATCACCCCTCCCTGCCCCCCTCCCTCACTCACACTCTCCTCCACCATCACCATCCCTGGCCCCCTCACACCCACACTCTCCTCCACCATCACCCCTCCCTGCCCCCCTCCCTCACTCACACTCTCCTCCACCATCACCCATCCCTGCCCCCTCCCACACCCACACTCTCCTCCACCATCACCCACCCTGCCCCTCGCACCCTCACACTCCCCTCCACCATCCACCCATTCCCTGCCCCTCGAACACGCCAACCTCTCCCTCCACCATCACCATCCCGCCACTCGAACACCCACACTCTCCCTCCACCATCCCACCACTCCACCACCCCCGTCACTGTCCCCTCCCACACTCACACTCTCCCTCCATCATCACAATCCCTGCCCCTCGAACACCCACACTCTCCCTCCACCATCACCCGTCACTGTCCCCTCCCACTCTCACACTCTCCCTCCACCATCACCCATCCCTGCCCCTCGAACACCCACACTCTCCCTCCACCATCACCCCTCCCTGCCCCCCTCCCTCACTCACACTCTCCCTCCACCATCACCCATCCCTGCCCCCTCCCACACCCACACTCTCCCTCCACCATCACCCATCCCTGCCCCTCGAACACCCAGACTCTCCCTCCACCATCACTCCTCCAAATCACACACCCACACTATCACTCCACTATCACCCCCTCCTGGCCCCCTCACCCCTACACACGCCCTCCCACACTCCCTCCACCACCACTCATCCAACTCACACACCCACACTATCCCTCCACTATCACCCCCTCCCGGCCCCCTCACCCCTACACACGCCCTCCCACACTCCCTCCACCACCACTCCTCCAACTCACACACCCACACTATCCCTCCACTATCACCCCCTCCCTTCCTCCTCACTCCTACACACGCCCTCCCACACTCCCTCCACCACCACTCATCCCATACCCACACCGACACCCAGACTATCCCTCTACTATCACCCCTTCCTTGCCTCCTCACTCCTATACACACCCACCTACTCTCCCTCCACTACCACTCCTCCCACCCCCACCCCTACCCCCACACCCACACTACCCCTCTACTATCAGTATCACCCCTTCCGTGCCTCCTCATTCCTAAACACACTCTCCCGCCCTCCACCACCTCTCCTCCCACACCCACACTGTCCCTCCACTATCACCCCCTCCTTGCCTCGTCACTCCTACACACACCCTCCCACCCTCCCTCCACCACCACTCATCCCACACCCACACCCACACTCTCCCTCTACTATCACCCCTTCCTTGCCTCATCACTCCCTCCCACTCTCCGCCACCACCAGTCCTCCCACCTCACCCCCACACCCCACACCCACACTATCCCTCTACTATCACCCCTTCCCTGCCTCCTCACTCCTAACCTCACACCCTCCCCCCCCAGTCCCCTCCCACCACACCACTCCTCCCACACCCACACCCACAGTCCTCCTCCACTATCACCCCCTCCTGGCCCCCTCAATCCTAAACACACCCTCCCGCCCTCCCTCCACCACCACTCCTCCCACACCCACACCCTACTCTCCCTCCACTATCACCCCCTCCCGGCCTCCTCAATCCTAAACACACCCTTCCGCCCTCCGTCCACCACCACTCCTGCCATAACCACACCCACACCCACACTCTCCCTCCACTATCACCCCCTCCTTGCCTCCTCACTCCTATACACACACCCCCACTCTCCCTCCACCACCAGTCAACCCACCCCCACCCCCACCCCCACAACCCACACTATCCCCTTTATACTATCAGTATCAGTACTATCACCCCTTCACTGCCTCCTCACTCCTAAACACACCCGCCCTCCATCCACCACCACTCCTCTCATACCCACACCCACACTCTCCCTCCACTATCACCGCCTCCTTGCCTCCTCACTCCAACACGCGTTTCCTCCCTCCACCACCATTCCTCCAATCCCCACCCACCACCCCCACACCCACACTATCCCTCTGCTATCAGCATCACCCCTTCACTGCCTCCTCACTCCTACACACACCCACACCTACACCCACACTAGTCTACTCACACTCTCCCTCCATCATCACCCCCTCCATGCCTCCTCCACCCTCCCTCCCCCGCCTTCCCCGGCCCCGACACGGGGAGGAAGCCGTGCACGGTGCCGGACGGTCGCCGTGTGGCCCGCCGTGCGGCCCGCCGTGTGGCCCGCCGTGTGCGGCCGGGTTACACCCGACCCGGGGCCCGCTTCTACTCTAGGGGAGGCCGCCTAATGGAGACTGGCTGCGGCTGGGTCTGCTTTCGTCACCAGGGACGCGCTTCAATCAATAGGCCCTACTGTCCAGCAACTCAAACCGAGCTGGTTACCTCGCTCCTAGCAACACGGCGCTGGTGTCCGGTGTGTGTGTATATAGCTATGTAGCTATGGAATGTAGCGTGGGTCGTACACAGCTGTTGCCGAGTCTAAATGTTCTGTCACACCTCGCCGGATTGGGGAAACGGAAAGAAAGTGAACAAAGTCCGTTGATATCCGGCAAAGTCCATATTGTGTCTGTTGCATCTCCGTTGATATCCATTGATATCCTTTTATATCCGGCCCGATGTTACAAGTTTTGAGCATGCACAAAACTTGCGCTGGACTGACGTATGCAGTTATTATCCGTTACCGTTTGTTCCCCATTCATTTCCCGATCGTTCCCCGTTTGTTCCCTGTTTGTTCCCCATTTGTTCCCCGTTCGTTCCCGGTCCGTTCCAGTCCGTTACCTCCGTTCCGTCCATTACATATCCATTACATGTCCGTTGCCATTCGTTATAGTTCTTTTTGTATACTGAATTGTCCCTTGATCATTAGATACATTATCAAACGTTACCATCCGCTACCGTCTGTTACCCATCCGTCACCATCTGTTACCTATCCGTTACCGTATGTTACATAATTGATACATTTCACATCCGAATCACACCGGATTAGAATAGTTTTGTCCAGCTCTATTCGTTTCCTCAATCCGGTGAGGTGTGGTGTGACAGGGGCTTTAAGAATGACTTACAGAACCGATACTTGTTGCTATCTAGCTTGTATTGGCATTTGACATTAGTACTAGTAGGATATGTGTACACAGGACTGGTTGGCTCAGTATCAGGATAATGTGACTGAGTGGGAAATCGAGTCATGGTTGGTTGGTGGTTTTCTTTCGTCCTGGTAACGTCATATCAGAACGAGTACCGCCTTGCGACGGCGTGCACTCATGGCACCTTTATAGTGCTGCCCCACTGCGAAATCAGGCTATCGAGTCACGGTACCAGTGGCCCGGTCTCACAGTGGGACCGTACTATAACCCATCCATTGGGGCGCACTGCCACAAGCGAATACCCACCCTGAAATTACAGCAAATGTTGCTAGGACATAAACACCATGATAAAGGATTCACCCGGTACTCAGTACACGGGTGAAGACCAGCCTTATATAAAAACGGTCGAAAAATCGGACTAATGAAATGAGTCTTTATGAGAGCCTAATTTCACAATCTAAGAATAAACATTTATTCTTTGTATATGTCTTCATATTTCCCCGCTACCTTTGAGTTGAAAAATATAATAAAACATCTGGTTTAATGAGATTTAAAAGTGAAATCGACGGCATTCTATGGCCGCCATCTTGTCTTTTTGCATTCTCTCCCATTTCACCAACTCTCTGCCGATATAAGTAACCATTTGACACTGGAGCCAGGCATTGTACTTCCTGTTCCATACTAAAGCTATTTTCGCCTGTATTTACAGTACGTTGTCCTTCACCCGTGTACTACAAGTACCGGGTGAATCTTTTATCTAATAAACACGTAACAACCAAATACACATCTGCACTGATTGCGATTTCAAAGTTATTATGGGAATGTCAGCATGCTAATTACACAAGCTGTCAACTTGCTTCTTATGTGGTGAGACAGAATACGCCACAATTATGTGGCACAATCAAGCAGGCATCATAGTGCCAGCGGTGAAGGCATGTTGACAACTGCATACCCATACAATGTTTGCATTTAGACCAGACGGGATGGCCAAATGAGTTGAGCGTCTGTCTCCTGTCTTGGGAGATCAGGGGATCCGAACCCATGGGATCGTGGGTTTGAACCCTAGTCGAGTCAAACCAATGACTTAAAAATTGATACGTGTCACTTCCTACCCAGGCGATGGCCATTATTAGGATAGGGGAAGGACTGGGTGGGCACTGTCACAAATCGGTACCCATGCTGATGACCTTAGATGGTGCTAGGATGTAAAACAACAACAAACTTTTAGCAAATTTTGCCCAAAGCCGGAGTATGCCAATATGAACAATTAAAATGTTGTATACTAAACAAATATTTGGAAAGTAAACCAATTCTTTTTTGTTGTTGAAAGTACACAAATTTGTTTTCACTGGAGTATCCAATCGGAACACACACGATTTATGCATACTTTGTTGAAAGTATTAAGCCGGAGTAGGCCAATACGTGAAATACAAATTGTGCCTGGCAAAATAATTTGGAAAGTAGATTATTGTTTTATTGTACACAATCTTTCTTAAATAGGAGGACCCAATTAGGAAATTTGGGGCAGGCCATATCTGCGTATTGTCCTTGCCATGACCTTATGGGATTAGGAAGTTGAAAAGTCGCATGATAGGTGTGTGGTACTGGATGAAGCAAATGTCCTTTTGAGAAGACAAAAGGATGGAACTGGGTATAGAGATGAGTGGATAGATTGTCCGCTTACAGTGCGGCAGGTCGTGGGTGCAATAGCGGTCACTGTGATAGTCACTGACTTAAAACATGATATTGGTCACTCCCGTGTCTGGGGGGAGGGGAGGGGAGGGGGTCGACTTTACGAGGATATAGAAAGGACCTGTTGGCCCAGTCGCAGATCGATATACCTGAGTGGGATATCGGGGGATGATGTCGGAGGCATGGTACCTTAGTGGGGCAGCACGATAAAGCCACCATGTGTGCGCACACTCACCAGTCAAGCAGCCTGCTTGATATGGCCTCAGGTGATGCTAGGCCGTAAAACCTCCACTTACTCACTGAGGAAACTACTGACCCGCACCTCGTCACGCCATGTACCAACACAAGGTATACCTAACTCCAACCCGTCGTAATATGACCTTAGATGTTGCTAGGACGGAAATTAACAACAAACAAACAAACCTAACTCCAACCACTACCCAACAGTCATGCACACACCACCTTCGTGAACCACCACTCGTGTTTTGTTTGTGTCTTTCTTTGGGTCTTACATCCTAACACGGTATGCAGGTATTGCAGGTATAGCAATACCTCAGGGAGTTTGATGCCCCTGCCCTGCAGAGTTGTAAACCACTGCCTTGTGGTACAGGTTCTTGACAGAACCAAAGGTTAAGGGAGAAAACCCTAAACAGAAATCCATGTCACTGTGGCAGCATTAAGGGTGGTTGATGTATGAAACTCCCAAAATCTCCAGACCAGCCACTGCAGGGACAAATAGTTTTTCGCCTGTCTTGACATGTTCTTGCCGGTGTAAAACCTCTATTTGCTCCCCGAGAGAGTGCCACTGGTAACTTGCAAAAGCCAGCAGCACTTAAACACTTTTGCAGGCAGCTTTCATGAAATGTAGAACCACACAAAACAGCTAAATGGAGAGCAGCAGTCAAGTAATGAAAGCAGTCTTTGTCGCATCACGACCGACAGCATGATGATAATGATGATATCCTAACAACATCTAAGCTGGTATCTATCAGGATGGGAACCGATTTGTGATGGTGCGCATCCATGGTGACTTTATAGTGCTGCCTCACACAGAGACCAGTGCCACAATATGTAGTCCTGATATGACCTTAGATGTTGCCAGGACGTAAAACTCCAGCAACCACCCCACCATGACCCGATATCCCACTCATTATCCTGATAATGTGCTAACCAGTCATTCTCATATCCTATTAATGCACTGTGCCAGGCTAGGTAACAACACTTATCAATTTTGTAAGTCATTAGTTTGACTCGGCCATGATTCCAACTCCCGACATTCTGCATGGGAAGCCTGCGCTCTACAGCTTTGGGCCACCACATCCAGTAAAAACAACCTCTCAGGTACAATGTTCTATCGAACCAGCTCAGAGAAGATCAGTGTTTCAGATTAAATTTGTGGGAATCCAGAAACAAAACCCAAAACTCCACAACACCAGTGTAGATCATGGGTTTGTGGGTTCAAACCCTGGTCGAATCAAACCTATGACTTAAAAATGTATACTTGTCTCTTCCTAGCCTGGCGCTCGGCATTCTGAATATAGGACAAGGAGCAGTGGAATGAGGAAGACCAATCATCCGCGATTGAAATTTCCCCTGCTTAATCAACTAATCTACCCCCAAAAAAAAGAACAAAAGAAAGACCATCCGGTTCGCGTGCAGTTCACCCCTGTAGGTGGCGCTGTCATCGCCAGCTCTCCTTGCACATGGGCAGTTGCACATATGACAGGCTACACCAGCCTCAGTCTGTTGGCTTTTTTTTGTATTTGTTATTTCTTTGTGCGGATCTACCTCTGTGTTGTGATACAACTGTCACCCCTGGTGGACGGACCCTGGACCAATTGACCTCATTCCCCCTCCAGCACACCGACTCCACCACCACCACCTCCACCTCCACCACCACCACCTCCACACCCACACCCACACCCACACCCACACCCACACCCACACCCACACCCACACCCACACCCACACCCACTCCACACCCACACCCACACACACCCCACACCCACACCCACACCCACACCCACACCCACACCTGGCACTCAGCATTAATGGGACAGGACCAAGACTGGTTTGCTCAGTCTATAGAGAATGTGACTAAATGCCACGCGTCGGGACAGACCTCGCTACATGTGCACACATGGGTCACGTGTGTCACTGAGGTTCTGCGGTGACTTTATAGTGCTGCCTGACAGTGCCAAGTCTTTATTTTGACTCAGGCACTGAATAATCGATCCCATGACAAATGAAACATGCATTACTTGCATTCTGTCTTTATGTCCGTCTCTCGACCGCTTTCAGCGGTGCCAATACAGTGCTGCAGATTTGCAGCCTTCATCGACTGAAAACTCCCCAAAAACAAACATGTCCTTCTCTCGACTTTCATTTCTGTTTGTTTGCGTTTTATATCCTATCTACACCACCACTATCTACTCTCAACTGTCTTCTGGTTAGAGAAAGAGAGGGCGCCGTAGTCTCCGGTTCAGGGATACCATCCAGAGAAACCTGGAGCTGAGAGAAATTAAGACCGACTCATGAACATCACTCTCACAACACAGAGATAAATGGAGAGCGACAGTCAAGTAATGAAAGCACTCTTTGTCACATCACCACCGACTGCATGATGATGATGACACCACCATGAGTGTGCAGTGTCACAAGTCAGTGCCCGTCCTCATATGACCTTAGATGTTGCTAGGACATAAACCTCAAACAAGGAACCAACCAATTGATGTGGCGCCCCCTCTCAGTTATAACCTCTCCTCACTGACACACCCTGAACTCTAGAGACAAGAGCTGCCAAGCAGTGCCATTGCGCACCCAGGTGGCGGAGAACCTCCCTTATGGGTGACCTCTGCACACTGGCAGAACAGTCCACCATATGGACCACCACAACTAGTGGCACAGTTTCATCTACGAATACGTCTGACCAGCGAGGGCCAACGCAGTCGCGACTGCCACCATTTGGTAGTACGGCCCATTTATGGCCTACCACACGGTACCGTCAGCAATTGCCATACAATGTCCATTAGGCTACTCATGGGGGTTAAAACAAATTTCCTGCTCTATGTCATTATTTATGTAAAAGCTAATTACCATGAATTAATCACCGCTGTTTTCTTCTCATAGTAAATCAACTCTGGATGTGATTATATATATTTATATGTTTGTTTGTTTGATGTTGTTTGATGTTGTAGCAACATCCAAGGTCATATCAGGACGGGTGAAAGTGCACAATCATGGTGACTTTATAGTGCTGCCCCACTGGGAAACCACGCTGCCAGTACCATGACCTGATTTCCCACTCAGTCACATTATCCTGACACTGAGCCAACCAGTCCTTGCCCTATCATAATAATGCCGAGCACCTAGCTAGGAAGCGACAAGTATACATTTTTAAGTCATTGGTTTGCCTCGACCAGGGTTCGAACCCACGATCCCATGGTCTACCAACACGGGAGACGGATGCTCTAACTCATGCGGCCATCCCGTCTGGTATATATATATATATAATATAAAATCACATTATATATGCATAATACATGATATAATATACATAATGTATTACGCATGACAAGCATACACCATGATTAGATTGTAAAGAGCCTTCTCTGTTTAAGGCAATGGCAATTACATAACCAAGTCTGTCTAACATCAAGTGATACCATGCCTTGACAAAGTCATGAATTAATGCTACATAGTCCGATGAAAGCCTCACATTTTATATTATATAAAAGTTTGTTTATTTATTTACACCTCTAGAGCACATGGATTTTTATCATCGGCTATTGGAGGTCAAACGTATGGTCATTCTGACATATTTCTTTGGAGGAAACCTACTGCCGCACATAGGCTACTCATTCTGATAAGCACCAAGGGTTCTTTTAATATGCACTTTACCACAGACAGGACAGCAATTACCACAGCCTTTGATGAACCAGTTGTGGGCCACTGGTTGGAATGAAAAATAGCCCAATCCGTAAATGTGTCCACTGAGCAGGATCGATCACAGGTGGACACTCTACTGCCTGAGCTACATCCCGCTCCGCTGTATATATTATATATATAATATATTTATCATTTATATCATATATGATATATATTATTTAGTATACATATCATGTATTACACATGTTATACATAAGTATTATGTATATTACGTATATTACGTATATTGTGGATATTATGGATATGTATATGATACATCCTATACATAATATAATTAAATGTACGTTATTCATATTAGGTATATTATGTATATTATTGTAATGGCCCACGGCCCTCCGACTCACCCTTTCTCTCACGTTTTTATATTGTCCAGTTTAAACTGGCGCCGATGTGAGCCTAACAAGGTCTGACTGGCCTATGGCAACATGGTGGTGGCGCCAGGATAGCACAGCAGGAATCGGCCCGCAGCGAATATGACAATAAATATAGTATGATATTAATAAAGAGGCAGCATTAACTGCCAGGATCCTGAAGGATATAGGATAGAGCTCCGCCCCTTTATACTTATAGTAATAAATTATATATCACATAATTGAACGTAGCATGGAGAGGGATTTGAGGGGGGATGGGGAGGGAGGAGGGTCAAGAGTGGACCAACATTTGGATAATGGTTAGTATTATATTTTTGTTAATACAGACCCCCCCCTCCCCCCAAGGGGAGGCTAATGACTAACATGTGTACATATATACATAAACAATACCCAAACTCATAGAGATAGGCTATATGGGCGCCACCATTTATAGCGATATAGTGAATGGTAGACAGGAAGTGTGAACACATATTTGTCTCTCATTTTTGCTTGAGTGCAAGTAAATAAGCAACACAAGGAGTAATGACTAGCATGTGATGAATAAGGGGTCAAATTTCCCTGGATCATCAGCCCATGCTTTTTCAAATCTATTCTTGAATGAATTAAATCAATAACATTTTGTGGGAGACTGTTCCATATATTTATGAACCTGTTTGAGAAACTATGTTGCCTTAACTTTGAAATGGCTCTGGTTTTTACTAGTTTGAGAGTATGGCCCTGACTGCCTTCTCTTTTATTCAAGGTGAAAAATTTGTTCATATCTATTTTATCAAAACCCTTCATAATTTTAAATACTTCAATTATGTCACTTCTTTTCCTTCTGCAGGAAAGGGTAGGAAGTTTCAATTCCCTAAGCATTTGTAAACTCGTGTTGAATAACAGAATCATCAAAACCCAGAAAGAAAGAACAATTTGGCATAAAGATGGATGCACAAATGCAATATTAATAGTTTATTCCACGGAAACAATGGCCGTATTCGATTATCACACGCATTTCGGGTCACCCGAGTTGCTAGAATTTCAAATCGAACACCGCGAGTGGAGTAAAAAAATACACGCGCAATAATAAAATACTTTGCAATAATAAAATACTTTGCTGTAGTTATGAATCTGAAATAAAGTATTGAATTGAATTACGACTTTTACGTCATCGCAGTGACTTTGTGACACAAGAAAGTCAGCACAAATTTATTGTTTTACAGTATTGTCGTGATCACATCTTATTCAATTGAAATAGAAGGAATGAAAATACATTGTAGCTACCTACTAGTTTGCTCAAATAATACCAACCCACCCACAGGGAGGCTAATGACTAACATGCGTATAGATAGATATACATAAAGTAAACAATACCCACAGAGGATTTCGCCAAAATCCAACAACCGGAAACGGAAATAGGCCTCTATGGGCACCGCAATTTGGAAACTCCTGTTGAATAACGGAATAATCAAAATCCAGCAAACGGAAACGGAAATCGCTCGTCAAACTTTGGTACGGAGCAAGCAGGATGGATGACAGCAATTGGCCTAACGCCTTAATGATGTGCCGCCGCAGAGTAGCACACATCGAATCGAAGAACGAGTACACTGGTCCCTCCCCACAGACCTTCCATATATGGTGTAATGATGTCACTGGGACCAGTGTATGTGTTCCTCCGTGCTACTCTGCAGTGGCCCTGTCAAGGCATTAAGTCCATAGGCCCAATTGACAGTATTCGGGGTCAGCAATTGGTTAATAATATATCAAAACAAATGCCCGCTGCCATAGAATTTGCCAATTTTATTCAAAATTAAAAGAAATAAATAACAACTTGGCATAAACATGGGTGCACAAATGAAATATTAATACTTTACTTCTCGGAAACGACGACCGTATTCGGGTCACCCGAGTTGATAGAATTTCAAATCGAACACCGCGAGTGGAGTAAAAAAAAAAAAAAAAAATACTTTGCTGTAGTTATATCGGTGGGTCGGTCCTAAGCATTGCTTATTCATATTAAAAATATGGCTCTGAATGAGCAGATGGGAATACATTCCAATGTACAATGCCAGTTCTTTAAGATTCACAAACTCAGTATAGGGGCTGCCATTTTGTAGTCCCATGGCTTCCAGACACAACCCCTCTCTTTGGACGCCCTGTAAGGTAGTATCTGATTGGATCCGACGTTCTGAGTCGTGACCGTACTGCGTAAGTGCCCTCGGTCTGGTTTCAACATGGCCGTGGCGTGAATAGAGTGAATATTGACAGCCTCGAGGTAACGTGGTTGTATACGAGAATAACCCCGATTAGGTATCGGGACAATTGCTCGTTAATCCCGCAGCAATGTCTCGGTGAATATTTGATCTAGGATGATCATGCCCTCAAAGCCTAATGTTGTTTCTCTTGTAACAAATGCTCTAAAGAGTAAAGTTCTCGACAGCGGCCAAGGTATACACGATGCCACGGTTTGGCCATATATGGGCATGTCCTAATTTCGCGAGAACGAGGCCACTTCCAGTTATAGGTAAACAAAGAATGATAGCCTTGAGTTTGCCGGAACACACAGTGCAAAGCATTAGTTTTATTCAAAATTAATAGAAATCCAGAACCCTAACCTTATAAATTTAATATAATCTATTCGTTGAATATGTTTTCTATTTGTGTACCAAGCGATTTGTTTATAGGTGGTGTGGTTTTAGAGATATTTCACTTTTTCTGCATGAAGATTGCTCACGACCATCGGCAATGCATTGAGTTTGCCGTACGCACAGTGCAAAACATCAGTTTTATTCAAAATTAATAGAAATCCAGAACCCTAACCATATCAATTTAATATAATCTTTTTGGTAAACATGTTTTCTATGTGTATTCCAATCAGTTTGTTTCTAGGTGTTGTAGTTTTAGAGATATTTTACTTTTTCTCTCTGAAGATTGCTCACTGCCATTGACAATGCATTGAGTATGCCGGTATGCGCAGTGCAAAACGTCAGATTTATTCAAATTTAATAGAAATCCAGAACCCTAACCGTATAAATTTATTATAATCTTTTTGGTAAACATGTTTTCTATGTGTATTCCAATCCGTTTGTTTCTAGGTGGTGTGGTTTTAGAGATATTTAATTTTTTCTGTATGAAGATTGCTCACTGCCATTGACAATGCATTGAGTTTGCCCGTACGCGCAGTGTAAAACGTAAGTTTTGTTCAAAATTAATAGAAATCGAGAACCCTAACCATATCAATTTAAAATAGTCTTTTTGTTAAACATGTTTTCTATGTGTATTCCAATCAGCTTGTTTCTAGCTGGTGTGGTTTTAGAGATATTTAACTTTTTCTATATGAAGATTGCTACCTGGCGACACTGCCATTGACAATCCTATAGTGACATCAATTCCATGTGCGTTTGTTTACCTATGAACAGGAATTAGGTCAAGATGGCCGCCGAACCATGGCATGGTGTATTGCACCACACAACAGAGGGAGGGGGAAATACAGGAAGCTACGGGTAAACAGAAGGTATGACGGGTAAACAGAAGGTATGACATACTTGTACGAGAACGAGGCTACTTCCGTTTGCGGGTAAACAGAAGCACGTGGCAATGTAGGTACATGTACGAATAACACCGATCGCCGCAAATTTACTAAAGCCTAGTAAAGGTGATTAAATTATCTTATAAAACTATGAAATTGTTGTTCCATCATTAGTTTTCTATATTTTGTGAACTTTTAAGGATGTTTGATCGATTCCTAAGGGAGATATTTGACCAGTATCAGTTGATCAATTTGATCGTATTCGTATGACCAATTTCATATGACGTCAGCACATGTATTTAGGTCAGTGCATGCACTGCTTGGCTGCAGGACAACATCTGGTCACACTGTAAACTCAATGGATATGCACAATCTTCATAGAGAAAAGGTGAAATATCTCTAAAACTACACCACCAAGTCATCGGCAAACTCATTGCATTATCAATGGCCGTGAGCAATCTTCATACAGAAAAAGTAAAATATCTCTAAAACCACACCACCGAGAAACAAACTGATTGGAATACTCTTAGAAAACATGTTTAACAAAAAGATTATATTAAATTAATGAGGTTAGGGTTCTGGATTTCTATTAATTTGGAATAAAACTGACGTTGTGCAATGCGCGTATCTGCAAACTCAATGCATTGTCAATGGCAGTGAGTAATCTTCATACAGAAAAAGTTAAATATCTCTAAAACCACAACACCTAGAAACAAACTGATTGGAATACACATAGAAAACATGTTTACCAAAAAGATTATATTAAATTGATATGGTTAGGGTTCTGGATTTCTATTAATTTTGAATAAAACTGACGTTTTGCACTGCGCATACCGACAAACTCAATGCATTGTCAATGGCAGTGAGCAATCTTCATACAGAAAAAGTTAAATATCTCTAAAACCACACCACCTAAGAACAAACGGATTGGAATACACATAGAAAACATGTATACCAAAAAGATTATATTAAATTGATTCGGTTAGGGTTCTGGATTTCTATTAATTTTGAATAAAACTGATGTTTTGCACTGCGCGTACGGCAAACTCAATGCATTGTCAATGGCGGTAAGCAATCTTCATCCAGAAAAAGTTAAATATCTCTAAAGCCACACCACCTAGAAACAAACGGATTGGAATACACATAGAAAACATGTTTACCAAAAAGATTATATTAAATTGATACGGTTAGGGTTCTGGATTTCTATTAATTTGGAATAAAACTGACGTTTTGCACTGCGCGTACGTCAAACTCAATGCGTTGTCAATGGCGGTAAGCAATCTTCATACAGAAAAAGTGAGATATCTCTAAAACATCACCACCTAGAAACAAACTGCTTGGAACACATATAGAAAACATATCCAACGAATAGATTATATTAAATTTATATGGTTAGGGTTCTGGATTTCGATTAATTTTGAATAAAATAAACGCTTTGCACTGCGCGTACTAGCAAACCCAGTGGCAGTGTGCATTCGTTCTGCAGCCAAGCTGCGCGCGCATGCACGATGTTTACAAGCATACCGGCCGTAATCGATTAACACGACTCGGGTGACCCGAGTCATCAGAATTTCAAATAGAACACTGCGAGTAGAGTCGACAAATACACGTGCCATGTGCAAAACGATCCGACCCAAGTAACCCACCTCCTAGCTGGGGTTGGCTACGAGCGATGATGTCAAATTTGCACTGGTACCGTCCTGCAGGATAACAGATACCAGTACCAGTCATACATGTTTTTTTTAAAGAATAACAGAGATTAATTAAATGGAAATATAGCTAAACTAGGCCATCATAAAATACTTAAAATCCTATTTTGCTGTAGTTTTTTCGGTTATTAAAAAAAAAAAAATTGTCCACACAAGCGCGGAGAAGCATATTTGATTATTCGACCCGAGTCTAGGATGTGCGCATGCGCCAAAAAGTGGCTCGGGTGACCCGAGTTGATTAATCGATTACACCCTGAAAGGGGTCTTATACATCACGGTTCCGACTGCGCATGTGCTGAAAACAGCGTTGGGAGCAAAGCAAAGGCGTACGGCCATTGAGTTTGCCAATACGCACAGTGAAAAACATCAGTTTTATTCAAAATTAATCTAAATCAAAAACCCTAACCTTATTATTTTAATATAATCTTTTTGTTAAACATGTTTTCTATATGGTGAATATGGCCTATGCTGCCGACACGGCGTAGAGCAACCACCAATCAATCAATGTTTTCTATATGTGTTCCAAGCGGTTTGTGCCTAGGTCGTGTGGATATAAATAAAAACATGAATAAAATAAGTAAAACTGACTAGTCTGAGTCCCTAGATTGTTCTCAATCTAAATGCACATGGCATAAGATGTGCTGATTATATTTATGTAAATGCAATGCTGGATAAAAGATTAATATCTTAATTTATTATATATATTTTTTTAGTTGCTATTCTATGTTTCAAACAAGAGCTGAGATGAGCTGAAACTAGCACATTTCATAGCTGCACCCAGTGTATTAGCATGTGCCATGTGCTTCTGGGGGGGTTGTTTTGCTCTGACGCATCCCACAATTCACCGCGCCGCTGGAACCGTGATGTAGTCTATTTTGTACGACACTCTTTTATCACATCGTATCCTGTCGTATACCCGTCGCATTAGAGTTATGGTTATGGTTAGGATAACTTTGTTTGTTGTTGTTTTATGTCGTAGCAACATCTAAGGTCATATCAGGATGGGTGGTTATGATAAGGGTTAGGATTGTTTCATCAGTGCGTGGTGTGCTGGGACCAGTCCACTACTAGCGCGGTGTGCGGGGACCAGTCCACTACTACCCCGGTGTGCGGGTACCAGTGGGCGGTGGGCGGCAGTTGCCTTGGAGACAGACGACAGGACGGCTTGGCGCCATGGCGTACGAGCCGGAGTCGGGACGCTTCCAGTCCTGGTCTCTGCCAATGGACATTGACGACCGGTAAGTCTCCCTCAGCCGGATGGACTATTGGGTAGGGCGCCCGCAGATCGTGGGTTTGAGTACCATGATATACTCCAGCCGACAGTGATGTGTGAACATGTGGGTGTCGTGTGGTTTGCCTAACGCGCAAACAAACAACAAACAAATGACTAATGTGCAAACAAACAACACATCAAACGGCTTGTGAGGCTCGGCCGGAAGCACCTGGGCGCACAATCGTCGATTATTAAAGCTGTATAGTCCGATGAAATATCAAATTTTCAAAACCAAAATAATTATCTAGATTTTATTTTACATATCTAACTTAGATACTGATGCAATTATTAAACATTTATTTCTATATTGAAGGGAACACTGAGTCAATTTAAAGCTGCATAGTCCGATGAAACTATCAAAATGTCCAAGTCAAAACAACAATTATCTAGATT
The DNA here is from genome assembly GCA_030323885.1 of Branchipolynoe longqiensis. Lineage (NCBI taxonomy): Eukaryota > Metazoa > Annelida > Polychaeta > Phyllodocida > Polynoidae > Branchipolynoe > Branchipolynoe longqiensis. Next base: position 56,843 of record JASIRB010003643.1, read on the forward strand.
TGATTCTACATATGTAACTTGGATACTGGTGCCCCTGTTAGTGTTAAGCATTTGTCACCACATTGAAGGGAATACTGAGGCAATTTAATAGAACCTACAGAAACCTATGCGTGCTTGCCAAAATTAATTTTGCATGGTCGTACTTCAAATATCTCCAAGGTTTGCCATTAAAAATAATATGAATAAGCAATGCTTAGGACCGACCCCCGATATAACTACTGCAAAGTATTTTATGATTGCACATGTATTTCTTTACTCCACTCTGGGTTTTCGATTTGAAATACTAATCACTCGGGTGATCCGATTCACGGTCGTTCTTTCCGCGGAATAAACTATTAATATTTCAGTTGTGCATCCATGTTTATGTCAAATTGTTCTTTATTTCTTTAAATTTTGAATAAAATCAAAGTTTTGAACTGCGCATATCGGCAAATTCTATGAAAGCGGGCATTTGTTTTTATATATTATTAACCAATCGCTGACTAGTTCAGTTGATATGCAGAGTAGCACGGAGGAACACATACACTGGTCCCAGTGACGTCATCCATCCTGATATGACCTTAGATGTTGCCAGGGAGTAAACCTCCAACAACCAACCACCCAGTTGTGGGGTGGAAGCAGGAAGTAGTTATCATTCGTCGGGCCTTGTGTGGTGGACAGCTGACTGGAGGTGAGGTGAGGTGAGGTGGGGTGAGCTGAGGTGAAGTGGGGTGGGATGAGATGAGGTGGGATAAGGTGAGGTGAAGTTAGGTGAAGTGAGGTGAGGGTGGGTGAGGTGAGGTGGGGTAGGGGTGGGGTGAGATGAGTTGAGGTGAGGTGGGGTGAGTGAGGTGGGGTGGGGTGAGATGAGGTGAGGTGGGGTAAGTGGGGTGAAGTGGAGGTGAGGTAGGGTGAGGTGAGGTCGGGTGGGTGAGATGAGGTGATGTGAGGCGGGATGAGGTGGGGTGGGTGAGGTGAGGTGGGGTGAGATAAGATGACATGAAGTGGGATGAGGTGTGGGTGGGGTGAGATGAGGAGATCTGAGGTGAGGTGGGAGGGGTGAGGTGAGGTGGGGTGAGGTGAGGTGAGATGAAGTCCAGTGGGGTGAGGTGAAGTGATGTGAGGTCGGGTGGGGGTAGGTGAGGGGAGGTTGGGTGGGTGAGGTGGGGTGAGGTGAGGTGGGGTGTGGGGTGAGGTCGGGTGGGGGTGGGTGAGGTTGGGTGGGGTGAGGTGAGGTGACCTGAGGTGAGGTGAGATTGGGTGGGGTGACGTGAGGTGAGGTGAGGTGGGGGAGGTGTGAGTGGGTGAGGTGAGGTGGGGTAGGGTGGGGTGAGGTGGGGTAGGGTGAGGTGAGGGTAAGGTGAGGTGGAGTGGAGTGGGGTGAGGTGGGTGAGGTGAGGTGGAGGAGATGAGGTGTGGTGCTAGGTGAGGTCGGTAGTGGTGAGGTGAGGTGGGCCAGATGAGGTGAGGTGAATTGAGGTGAGGTCGGGTGGGGTGAGGTGAGAGGAGGTCGGGTGGGATGGGGGAGGTGAGGGTGGGGTAAGGTGAGGTGAGGAGGGTGAGGTGAGGTGGAGGAGGTGAGGTGATGTGGGGGTGGGGTGGGGTGAGGTGAGGTGGGGTGAGGGGGGGTGGGGTGAGGTGAAGTGGGATGGGGTTAGCTGAGGTGGGGTGGAATGTGGTGAGGTGAGGTTGGGTGAGGTGGGTGGGGTGAGGTGAAGTGAGGTGAGGTGGAGGAGGTGAGGTGAGGTGGGGTGGGGTGAGGTGCGGTGAGGTGAGGTGAGGTGTGGTGGGCTGAGATGAGGTGGGGTGGTGTGAGGTGGAGGGGGGGGGGAATCGGCGCATTGGGGGTGTGGGGGGGGGGGGCGGTGTCTATTGATGGCTTAGCTGTACCACCACAAGAAACCTAATTACTTGTCTGTCCTCTTTCAACGCGCACCGACTGTTCACTGACTCCACCAGTTGTGGAAATGTTGCCTCAAGTATTTATCAACACCAAAGACGGTGAGCTATAATAAGCCTCTATATTCACTACACCTTGTGATTATTCCCAGGCTCGACGTTGATTTTCTTAGTCAGATGACATGTGATGTTTGCAATGTTATGATCGCATGCGAATTGTTGCAATGCGTTGTTTTCAGGGGATAAAGCTGCAAAGTCAGATGAAAGCATAAACAATGTTCCTAATAAAAACACCTATTTCGATATTATTCTACATACCTGACTTAGATATTGTGGCACTTATTAAGTATTTGTTGGTGCATTAAAGAGCATACTAAATCAATTAAATAAAACCTATTATAATGAAACCTAGGGTGTCAAGAGTTTTTATGTGCATGCCAAAATTAAATTGGCCTATATTCACTTCAAGTACTTCCAAAGTTAGACACTTATAGCTGCATAGTCCGATGAAAACATCAAATTTCCAAAACCAAACCAATTAGCTCGATTTGATTCTGCAAATCTAACTTAGATACTGGTGCATTTATTAAACGTTTGCCGCCACATAGAAGGGGATACTGGGACAATTTAATAGAACCTATTACTACAGAAGCCTATGGTGTCAGAGTTTTAGCATGCTTGCTAAAACTAATTTTGCATGTTTGCACTTCAAATATCTCAAAACTTAGCCATTTAAAATCAAAGTTTCTTCAAACTAAAGTCAGATAGATTATAGTGACCAATCTAGTATATCTATCTGAGAAAATAACAGAAACTCAAAACCATGGAACTATGCAACTTTACGATCAAAGTTACTCCAAACTAAAGTATGGTAGATTATAACGATCAACCGAATATATTTATCTAAAAACATGAGAAAACCTTAAGACTATCGGACTGCGACTTCAAAATTAAATAAGTTATGATAACTTCAGATAAGTTATGCCTTAAAGCTCGAGGGTGAGTTCCTTTTTAAAACATCGCAAACAAAGGGATCGATTGAAGTAGGTCAGAGTAAAGTTGCATCAAGTTGTCTGCCGTGGTGTGTCTGTTGTAAGGGGGGGGGGGGGGGGTGTAGCTTGTACGGGTAATATCTGGTTTGTATGTTGCAAAGGGGGTCTGTGCAGCTTGTAAGTGTAATGTGTGGTGTGTAGGTTGTAAGAGGGTGTGTAGAATGTAATCTGTGGTGCGTAGGTTGTATGTGTGGTGTGTGTACCTTGTAAGTGTAATTTGTGGTGTGATTGTTGTAAGGGTGGTTTGTGTCGTATGTATGTGTAATGTGTGGTGTGTATGTTATAAGTGTGGTGTGTGCAGCCTGTAAGTGTAATGTGTGATGCTTAGATTATAGTGGTGGTGTGTGGCTATCTTGTATCTTGCTGTAGTGTGTAGGTTGTGAGTGTGGTGTGTCTGGCCTGTATCTTGTTGTGATGTATGGGTTGTGAGTGTGGTGTGTGGGTGGCTTGTATCTTGATGTGGTGTGTAGCTAGTGAGTGTGGTGTTTGTACCTTGTATATTGTTGTGGTGTGTAGGTTGTGAGTGTGGTGTGTAGCTTGTATCTTGATGGGGTGTGTAGGTTGTGAGTGTGGTGTGTAGATTGTATCTTGATGTGGTGTGTATGTACTGAGTGTGGTGTGTCGTGGGTATCTTGCTGTGGTGTGTAGACAGTCAGTGTGGTGAGTGTGGATTGTATATTGTTGTGGTGTGTATCTTGTATCTTGTTGTGGTGTGTAGGTTGTGTGTGTGGTGTGTGTATAGTGTATCTTGTTGTGGTGTGTAAGTGGTGTGTGTGGCTTGAATCTTGTTGTGGTGTGAAGGTAGTTAGTGTGGTGTGTGTGGCTTGTATCTTGTTGTGGTGTGTAAGTAGTGAGTGTGGTGTGTGTATCTTGTAGTGGTGTGCAAGTAGTGAGTGTGGTGTGTGTCACTTGTATCTTGTTGTGGTGTGTAAGTGGTGTGTGTGGTGTGTATATTGTATCATGTTGTGGTGTGTAAGTAGTGAGTGTGGTGTGTAGCTTGTATATTGTTGTGGTGTGTAGGCTGTGTGTGGTGTGTATCTTGTATCTTGTTGTTGTGTGTAAGTGGTGTGTGTGGTGTGTGTATATTGTATCTTGTAGTGGTGTGCAAGTAGTGAGTGTGGTGTGTGTCGCTTGTATCTTGTTGTGGTGTGTAAGTGGTGTGTGGTGTGTGTATCTTGTATCTTGTTGTTGTGTGTAAGTGGTATGTGGTGTGTGTATATTGTATCTTGTTGTGGTGTGTAAGTAGTGAGTGTGGTGTGTGTTGCTTGTATATTGTTGTGGTGTGTAGGTTGTGTGTGTGGTGTGTGTATATTGTATCTTGTTCTGGTGTGTAAGTGGTGTGTGTGATGTGTGTGGCTTGAATCCTGTTGTTGTGTGTAGGTAGTTAGTGTGGTGTGTGTATCTTGTATATTGGTGTGGTGTGTAAGTAGTGAGTGTGGTGTGTATATTGTTGTGGTGTGTAAGTAGTGAGTGTGGTGTGTGTATCTTGTTGTGGTGTGTAAGTAGTGAGTGTGGTGTGTGGATTGTATCTTGTTGTGGTGTGCAAGTAGTGAGTGTGGTGTGTGTCACTTGTATCTTGTTGTGGTGTTAAGTGGTGTGTGTGGTGTGTATCTTGTATATTGTTGTGGTGTGTAGGTGTGTGTGTGGTGTGTGTTATTGTTCTTGTTGTGGTGTGTAAGTGGTGTGTTGGTGTGTGTGGCTTGAATCCTGTTGTCGTGTGTAGGTAGTTAGTGTGGTGTGTGTATATTATATATTGTTGTGGTGTGTAAGTAGTGAGTGTGGTGTGGTCGCTTGTATATTGTTGTGGTGTGTAGGATGTGTGTGTGTGTATATTGTATCTTGTATGGTGTGTAAGTGGATGTGTGTGGTGTATCTTGAATCCTGTTGTCGTGTGTAGGTAGTTAGTGTGGTGTGTGTATAGGTATATTGTGTGTGTGTAAGTAGTGAGTGTGGTGGTTCGTCTATATTGTTGTGTGTTAGGATGTGGTGTGGTGTGTATCTTGTATCTTGTGTGTGTGTAAGTGGTGTGGTGTGTGTACTTGTATCTTGTTGTGGTGTGAAGTAGTGAGTGTGGTGTGTCGCTTGTATATTGTGGGTGTGTAGGCTGTGGTGTGGTGTGTAATTGTATCTTGTGTGGTGTGTAAGTTGGTGTGGTGGTGTGGGAATCCTGTGCGTGTGTAGAGTATGTGGTGGTGTAATTGTATATTGTTGTGGGTGTACTTGTATATTGTTGTGGTGTGTAGGATGTGTGTGTGGTGTGTATCTTGTATCTTGTTGTGGTGTGTAAGTGGTGTGTGTGGCTTGAATCTTGTTGTGGTGTGAAGGTAGTTAGTGTGGTGTGTGTGGCTTGTATCTTGTTGTGGTGTGTAAGTAGTGAGTGTGGTGTGTGTATCTTGTAGTGGTGTGCAAGTAGTGAGTGTGGTGTGTGTCACTTGTATCTTGTTGTGGTGTGTAAGTGGTGTGTGTGGTGTGTATATTGTATCATGTTGTGGTGTGTAAGTAGTGAGTGTGGTGTGTAGCTTGTATATTGTTGTGGTGTGTAGGCTGTGTGTGTGGTGTGTATCTTGTATCTTGTTGTTGTGTGTAAGTGGTGTGTGTGGTGTGTGTATCTTGTATCTTGTAGTGGTGTGCAAGTAGTGAGTGTGGTGTGTGTCGCTTGTATCGTGTTGTGGTGTGTAAGTGGTGTGTGGTGTGTGTATCTTGTATCTTGTTGTTGTGTGTAAGTGGTATGTGGTGTGTGTATCTTGTATCTTGTTGTGGTGTGTAAGTAGTGAGTGTGGTGTGTGTCGCTTGTATATTGTTGTGGTGTGTAGGTTGTGTGTGTGGTGTGTGTATATTGTATCTTGTTCTGGTGTGTAAGTGGTGTGTGTGATGTGTGTGGCTTGAATCCTGTTGTCGTGTGTAGGTAGTTAGTGTGGTGTGTGTATCTTGAATATTGGTGTGGTGTGTAAGTAGTGAGTGTGGTGTGTGTATATTGTTGTGGTGTGTAAGTAGTGAGTGTGGTGTGTGTATCTTGTTGTGGTGTGTAAGTAGTGAGTGTGGTGTGTGGATTGTATCTTGTTGTGGTGTGCAAGTAGTGAGTGTGGTGTGTGTCACTTGTATCTTGTTGTGGTGTGTAAGTGGTGTGTGTGGTGTGTATCTTGTATATTGTTGTGGTGTGTAGGCTGTGTGTGTGGTGTGTGTGTATTGTATCTTGTTGTGGTGTGTAAGTGGTGTGTGTGGTGTGTGTGGCTTGAATCCTGTTGTCGTGTGTAGGTAGTTAGTGTGGTGTGTGTATATTATATATTGTTGTGGTGTGTAAGTAGTGAGTGTGGTGTGTGTCGCTTGTATATTGTTGTGGTGTGTAGGCTGTGTGTGTGGTGTGTGTATATTGTATCTTGTTGTGGTGTGTAAGTGGTGTGTGTGGTGTATGTGGCTTGAATCCTGTTGCCGTGTGTAGGTAGTTAGTGTGGTGTGTGTATAGTGTATATTGTTGTGGTGTGTAAGTAGTGAGTGTGGTGTGTGTCGGTTCTATATTGTTGTGGTGTGTAGGATGTGTGTGTGGTGTGTATCTTGTATCTTGTTGTTGTGTGTAAGTGGTGTGTGGTGTGTGTATCTTGTATCTTGTTGTGGTGTGTAAGTAGTGAGTGTGGTGTGTGTCGCTTGTATATTGTTGTGGTGTGTAGGCTGTGTGTGTGGTGTGTGTATATTGTATCTTGTTGTGGTGTGTAAGTGGTGTGTGTGGTGTGTGTGGCTTGAATCCTGTTGGCGTGTGTAGGTAGTTAGTGTGGTGTGTGTATATTGTATATTGTTGTGGTGTGTAAGTAGTGAGTGTGGTGTGTGTCGCTTGTATATTGTTGTGGTGTGTAGGATGTGTGTGTGGTGTGTATCTTGTATCTTGTTGTGGTGTGTAAGTGGTGTGTGTGGTGTGTGTGGCTTGTATCTTGTTGTGGTGTGTAAGTAGTGAGTGTGGTGTGTGTCGCTTGTATCTTGTTGTGGTGTGTAGGCAGTGTGTGTATATTGTATCTTGTTGTGGTGTGTAAGTGGTGTGTGTAGTGTGTAGCTTGTATCTTGTTGTGGTGTGTAGGTTGTGTGTGTGGTGTGTGTATATTGTATCTTGTTGTAGTGTGTAAGTGGTGTGGGTGGCTTGAATCCTGTTGTCGTGTGTAGGTAGTTAGTGTGGTGTGTTTATCTTGTATATTGTTGTGGTGTGTAAGTAGTGAGTGTGGTGTGTGTCGCTTGTATCTTGTTGTGGTGTGTAGGCTGTGTGTGTATTGTATCTTGTTGTGGTGTGTAAGTAGTGAGTGTGGTGTGTGTATATTATTGTGGTGTGTAGGCTGTGTGTGTGGTGTGTGTGTATTGTATCTTGTTGTGGTGTGTAAGTGGTGTGTGTGGTGTGTGTGGCTTGAATCCTGTTGTTGTGTGTAGGTAGTTAGTGTGGTGTGTGTATTTTGTATATTGTTGTGGTGTGTAAGTAGTGAGTGTGGTGTGTGTATCTTGTTGTGGTATGGAGGTAGTTAGTGTGGTGTGTGGGTATCTTTTCTTTTTTTGTGATGGGTGTATTCATGCTGCCCATAACGGTTAAGTCTAATTACTTGTTTTCGCCGCTAGACAGTAATAGTCTTGTGACTCCCCTTCTTTTTATCACTTTCAGTTGTTGTGTAGCTAACTACTGCATGCATTCTTTCTCTGTTTGTAAGCATTCTCCCACATCCCCCAACCCTCTGTGAGTTTGTTCGTTCTACAATCGGATAATTGTTTGGTTACCAATTGCTAATTTCTCTGAGTATATTCACCTTGCTGTGTTAGGGGTCATTAGGTTTGATTTTAAGTTTAAAGTTTACCTTTTGTATGTCAAACTTTGCTTGAATTATCAGTGTACTTTCTATTTATTTATTTATTTATCTTTCTTTTTCTTTTTTAATTTATTTTATTTGTTGTTGTCATTAGACTAGCAGTGCATTTAGCTCTCTTTTGATTAATGTTTTATAGGTATCTATTGTCCCTGTAGTTCTTTCTTCTACTCCCAGTGTATTCCATTCCCTTGCCTTCGTGTACTCGGTACATTGGCCGGCCTTCAGTCGCGCAGTTATTCACTCCAGCTCTCCCCGCGCCAAGGTTGTTGGAATTGGCTGGGATGCAGGCTGCCTCAGCCCAGCGCAATGCAGGCCGGGATGGAGGCTCCCTCAGCCCGGGCAATGTAGGCTAGGATGCAGGCTGCCTCAGCCCAAAACAATGCAGGCTTCCTCAACCCGAGATGCAGGCTGCCTCACCCTGGCACAGTGTGGCCTGAGGGTTCACACCTGTCTCACTCCGCCCGCCCTCAATGGGAGTAACTGGGTCAAGTTGGTAACTGGGTCAAGTTGGTTTCACTTCCTCCCTGTGTGATCTATTTACAGATTCACTTTACTTATTGTCAGCATACCAAGTAACATCAGCACACACAGCCATAGTATTTCAACTATGGAGATCGATGCGACTATTTCCTAAGCCGAGTGTTCAGCTATGGAATCGTGGTTTCAAAATATGTATCCATCGCCTGATGATATGTGGACAACATTGAGGTTTCAATTGCTTTGGGCTAAACGCCGTTATATATATATATATATATATATATATATATATATATATATATATATATATATATATAAGAATTACCCAAGTATAAAGGTGTGTGAGGGAATTTCCCGATATTATCTATTATTATCACATTGTTATTAACCACTGTTATGCCATGTACTAGTCCATGAGTGACCCACCCCCTACGACTGGTGGCGATACTACTACCTTCCCAACCTCAACATGGCGTGAATATTGGGAGAAAATGCACTAGGCTAGGGCACTATATTCCCTATACCAGAGAATATATCATCTCAACCCACCTCATTGTCTCTTTACTAAACTGGAGCGTGCCCTTTATTTGAAGTGAGAGCTGGGAGACCGTTGGAGTCGGTTCCTAGGCAGCGGGAAGCAGAGAGTGCCCAGTTACGGGGGGGCCTGCAGAGAATAAGGAGGGTTGGGAAGCGAGAGGTGCCCGGACAGGAACACTGAAAAACATTAGGGACTATTCTTTATTTATATTTACATAATATTTATATAGCACATATATATATAATACATTATTTGCATATTTAACCTATTCCTTGGATTATTTAACCAAAAGTCGAGTCTCTAATGAAGACTTTGGTTTAAACGATTATTTTCTAACTTCCATTCGTTTTGTTTAACACTGTTACCTTCATTGATTAATGGGAAATGTCATCTGCCAACACTTGGTATTGGTCTTCCTCATTCCATCATTCCATGTCCTATATCCTAGTAATGCCTACTAGCACCAGCCTAGGTGGGGATAACTTTACATGTTTAAGTCCTTGGTTTGACTTGGCCAGGGTTCGAACTTGCCTACTCTCCTAGGACATTATAAACAAAGTGATGGATTTATTTATTTTGTTTGTTTTCTTCACAACGTTTGGAAGTATTGTTTTTCATTTCGCTAAGTGATTTTTGTAGTTGTTTAAAAAAAATTAGTATTCTAAGATGATGTGGAATAAAAGGGTTAAATGAGTGGGTGACGCTCATTTGATGTCATTGCTGGGGGTGCAGAGAACAGGTAAGCAGCCCCTCCCAGCTGCCACTCACACCAACACGCCACCCCACTGGCCAACCCCACAAACCCCCTCGACCAATCAAATTCAACCTCGAAACCACACCCCCAGACTCGTCGGAATTGACCTGATAACAAATTGAAACTCATAATATTGAAATGTGTGCATTGATATAATTTGATGTTTGTCTGATTCATGATTGATTGATGACTGATGATAAAAATGCTTTGTTTATGATTATTGAAATGTCCTGTGATTTTGATTAAAATGCATTTATTTCTGATGTAACTATTATTAATTACCATAACTTCACTTGCATGTCGGACCTTGTTACCAGTCACTCACAGCTGCATTGAGTAGAGCTGCACTAGTCAGCCGGGTACCCTGCCTGTCATGAAAATAAAGTTGTGTTATTCCCACCTCCTGCTTCCTACTTCTCTGTTCCCCGGGTACCAATGCCACAGCATATCACATTATCAATATTGAAATATGCAGAAAGTGTCATTACCCGATAGCATGGAACCTTAAGCTTAAGGTTGCAGTCTCATGATTTTGAGTTTCTATGATTTTCTGAGATAACTGAATATTAGGTTGATCGTTATAATCTCCCTTACTTTACTTTGAAGTAACTTTTATTTTAATGAGATATGTGAAGTGCAACCATGCAAATGTAATTTTGGCAAGCATGCCAAAACCCACACCATAGGCTTCTTCAGTAACAGATTAGATTAAATTGCCTCAGTATTCCCTTCTATATGACGACAAATGTTTCATCAGGTCACTCGTATTTAAGTTAGATATGTAGAATCAAATCTGGATAATTATTTCGGTTTTGAAAACTTGATGTTTTCATCAGACTCTGAAGCTTTAAACAAGCGAGTGCTAAGAACAGATTAAATTACTTCAACAGATTATAATATTACTGAATGCCCGGCCACGTTTGGGACAACAGATAATACTACAGAAACTCTCCCCTTCATATCACTTACCTATCAACTCATTAACCAATGCTAAGGAAGAATGGAGACAAGTCACACAGATAAACAGTGGAGAAGTTGTGCTTTAATAACACCAACTCCTGTCCACCTACCAGTGATCTATAATCCACACCCCTTGCTTTCTAGCCACACAAAATCTCATTACTACTTTAGCCTGTATAGAAGCAGTGCCTACAGTCCATGGGATAGGAGTCCCATGGCTGTGTACCCACTCAATTGGAATAGATGAATTTTGATAGCATCAGACAGAGTGTATGGGGTTCCTGCTCAAGAGTAGGTGTGTCTCACTCAGGAGCCAGGAGTAGAGTGATCTATCTTCAGTGTGTCTGAAGCGGAGTCTAGAATAATGATCTCAGGTTTGAGGCTAGTGTGGTCAGAGGGCCAATGGGATGCAGGTGACTGGGCAGTCCACAACCAGCCAATCAGACACCTCCACAGTCTGGGTGGGTGGCACCCCCCAGTAGAGGTGGCTGTCACTCAACCCAGCTGTGTGTATATGCCCTGTGTGTATATGCAAATTAGGCTGGTGTGCGCACCCAGTGGTCATGTAGGGACAGATAGCTGCATACAGTTACAATAGATCTCTGTTAAAATGGTTTTTTCTCCAATTGCACTCTTTATGGATGCATAGAGAAACATTTCAACAATCATGTACTGCCTCTTATATAGGAACATCTCTTCATTAATCTCAGGCATAATATATGAACATATATCGCACACAGCTTATATCATGTCATAATGGGAGTGGGATATTATTACTTTTAGTTTATATAACATCGTCCCCATTCCATCGCCCAAGAATAATAATGCTCTCTTCCAATATCTAATTCTTAACCGAAAATCCGTATATTTTTACAAGATGTTAGGCCTACACTTTCACCTCGTCTGGTAATAGATTCCATCAAAATGCTATATTTACAGACGGGATCGCGTCGCAGTGTCAGACGAGTCCCTCGCACACCACGACAGTCGGCATGACAGTCGGCATGATAGTCGGCACGACAGTCAACACGACAGTCGCGTCTGGGACGACGACGATCGGCGTCGTAATCGTAGTCATCAAGACCACAGATCCGTTGACCGCCGGCCGACTCGGCCGCACTCGATTGACCGGCGCGCCACTACGGACCGTCCGCCGCCCGTGCCGGCGCCCCGCCCGACAACCCGGCAGACGCTGCCCGACTACGACGCCGAGCCGGTCCGCAAGCACCTCCGAGACCAGAGCCGGTACCTGGGCCGGCACCGACCCAGGCCCGGACCGTGGGAGGCGGCGGGGCGGGGCCCGGGGCGGGACGAGGACACGCACCAAAAGGTTTGGTTCTGGTGGGCCATGGTGGGCGCAGTCGTCTCCATGACGGTGTTTGTGTCCTTCTTCGGAGTGGTTGGACTGGTGTTGGCGTCACTGGCCTACACAGACTACCAGGTGAGCTGTTTGGTGAAGCGTGAGCTGTTTGATGAAGTCTGAGCTGTTTGATCAAGCCTCACGTGTTTGGTAAAGCTTAAGCTGTTTGGTGAAGCCTGAGCTGTTTGGTGAAGCCTAAGCTCTTTGATGAAGTCTGAGCTGTTTAGTTCTGCCTGAGCTGTTTGGTGGTGCCTGAACTGTTCGGTGCTGCTTGAGCTGTTTCGTGCTGCTTGAGCTGTTTTGTGCTGCTTGAGCTGTTTCATGCTGCCTGAGCTGTTTTGTGCTGCTTGAGCTGTTTTGTGCTGCCTGCATTATACGGTGCTGCCTGCTGCCTGCATTATACGGTGCTGCCTGAGCTGTTTGGTGCTGTTTAAGTTGTTTGGTGAAGCCTAAGATGTTTAGTGCTGATTGAGCTGTTTGGTGGTGCCTGAACTGTTCGGTTCTACCTGAGCTGGTTTGTGCTGCCTGAGCTGTTTCGTGCTGCTTGAGCTGTTCAGTGCTGCCTGAATTATTCGGTGCTGCCTGAGCTGTTTGGTTCTGCCTGAGTTGTTTGGTGCTGCCTAAGCTGTTAGGTGATGCCTGAGCTGTTTGATGAAGCCTGAGCTGGTTAGTGCTGTATGACCTGTTTGGTACTGCCTGAAGTGTTTGGTGAAGCGTGAGCTGTTTGGTGATGCCTGAGCTGTTTGGTGAAGCCTGAGCTGTTTAGTGAAGCCTGAGTTGTTTAGTGATGCATGAACTGTTTGGTGATGCCTGAGTTGTCTGGTAATGCCTGAGCTGTTTAGGGATGCCTTCTCACGGAGGAGACAGCAGTTAATGGCCAACATGGCGGTTGTATGGGAAGGCACTGTGGATGCGCATTAATAGATGCATAGAACCCATATCAGGGTCATAGCTACATTGTTGCACTGTAACTTGTAAGCATGTGTTAACAATTTCTGTCAGCGTCATATATTTGCATGTTAATTCTTTTATAATATGCATGCTTTTCTTTTGTGCTGAAATTTGTTTTGCATTGTTTTGTATTTTGTAAGCAGGTGTTTTGTAAGCAGGTATTTTGTAAGCAGCTCTTTTGTAAGCAGGTACAAACAATGTTGTGCTTATTATTCTTATAGTGGTTTTATACCCTACTAAATCAGTAGTGGATAAGTAATAGACATCCAGATACAGGTGTATGGCCTACCAATCAGTTGTGGATAAGTAATATACATCCTGGTGCAGGCCAATATGCTACCAATCAGTTGTGGATTAGTAATAGACATTCTGGTACAGGCCAATAGCCTACCAATAGGGAGTGGATAATTAATAGACATCCTGATACAGTCTTACAGCCTACCAATCAGTTGTGGATAAGTAATAGACATCCTGGTCCAGGTCAATATGCTACCAATCAGTTGTGGATAAGTAATATATGTTATAATACAGTCTTACAACCTACTAATCAGTAGTGGATAAGTAATATATGTTATAATACAGTCTTACAACCTACCAATCAGTAGTGGATAAGTGATATACATACTGGCACAGGTCAATATCCTACTAATCAGTAGTGGATAAGTAATAGACATCCTGGTACAGGCCAACAGGAGTATATAAGTACTATATGTTCGAATACAGGCATACAGCCTACCAATCAGTAGTGGATAAGTGATATACATCCTGGCACAGGTCAATATCCTACTAATCAGTAGTGGATAAGTAATAGACATCCTGGTACAGGCCAACAGGAGTATATAAGCACTATATGTTCGAATACATTCATACAGCCTACCAAATCAGTAGTGGATAAGTAATATATGTTCTAATACAGACTTACAACCGACCAGTCAGTAGTGGATAAGTAATATACATCTTGGTACAGGCCAACAGCCTACCAATCAGTAGTATGTATGTACTATATATTCTAATACAGTCTTACAGCCCACCAATCAGTGGTGGATAAGGGTAGTAGTCTGCACTGACTTCTCAAGCAAGTAACCACATATACAGGTAGGCGTGGGGAGTGGGGTGATGTCAGGGAGCCTAGGTGGTGTAATGGTTAGCACACTGGCCTGGAATGCAAAGAGATGTGGGTTCGAGTCCCGCTCTAGGCACAATATTTCCCATTTTCATCACCCCCATGACACTGGAACCGTGACCAGGATCCTGTATAAGCTATGCACTGTATAGTTGTTGAACCTACCCTGTGTATGTAAGTGTGTTGCATTTCCTGTATGTATGTAATTGGAAGCATTAAAAAGACTTTCAATTCCAGTGGGGCGAGTGTAGTAGTCTGCACTGACCTCTCAGGCAAGTAACCACATAGACAGGTAGGCGTGGGTAGTGTGGTGATGTCAGGGAGCATAGGTGGTGTAATGGTTAGAACACTGGCCCAGAATGCAAAGACATGTGGGTTCGAGTCCCATTCTAGGTGCAATATTTCCCATTTTCATCACTCCCATGACATAAGTAATAAACATCCTGGCATAGGCCAATAACATTCTAGAGGCTCAGACACTGTTCAACCTCTGGCTATTCTGAGCATACAACTTATCTGTTAACTTTAAGCAGTTAAGCACGTTCTCTTAAGCCCCGTTCACACGGCACAACTTTATGCCGATTTAGACAAAGCGAAATAGATGAAGCGAATTAGTGTTGTGTCCACACATGCACTACTTTTAGCCGGAAATCGATATCTGCGCATGAGCAAGTCCAGACTAACCAGCGCCAGTTTGGTTTCGTCGACATCACCACGAGAGAGTGTGGTTTCGACCTAGATATGTATTGACTGAATCGTATTGTTTTGGAACGGTCAAAACTTCTGCTGGGAAGTGAAACCCTACAAATAAATGATGAAAAAAATATCTGTGCACCTCTAGCCTGTTCATAGACCAAATTATGTTATATAGTGTGATGTGCTTAATCCGCTTCAAGTAAACCGCTACCGTCCACACAAGCTAGATGGGCTGACTTAGGTTAGTTCGGTTCATCTAAACTACCTCGCGAGGTGGTATAGATGAAGCGATCTAGCTGAATCGATTCAGCCCTAAATCGCTTTAGCGTACCGTCCACATGGCTAATGTGAAGCAAACTAGACAAGTCAATTCATATGAATCGAATTAACTGCCCAGTGTGAATGGGGCTAAAGTCTTATGAGTCCAGCTGACTCCAAAACGGTTTCTTTTCATGTTGAGCAAGAGCCTTAACAAGTTTGGTCAGGTGGTCCCATGTGCTTGTGAGTCTACTCTTGAGGGTGCAAAGTTCAAAGTGAATGGCCTATGTTGAAGGGTAGGGCTGGGGGAACCACTCCACTTCCGGTGTGTAAGCTCACCGGGGCGCAACTCCATTTCACAGAGAGTAGCGACACCACCTGAAAGGTGCATAGTGCGATGGTTTTGAGTTTCTGTCGTCTTCTAAGATAAATCTATTACGTTGATCATCACTTTAGTTTGAAATAACTTGGATTTAAAATGACTGCGATAGGATATATTTGAAGTGTAAACATTTTAAATTAATGTTGGCTTGCTTATCAGAATTATTAACACCATATGCTTCAGCAGTGCCAGATTGTATTGACTTAGTAGTCCCTTCTGTGTAGTACCATATATACAATGAGATGGATATGAAGAATTCATGTGCAATCCAAAAATTCAAATAAAATAACAGATCTTTACAGGAGGGAAATTTTAATTGTCACTAATTTTACTTTTCTGCAATGATCACAAAAATAGGAATGTAAAAAATGAAACTTTGGAAAGTTTTACTCCAATGTTTATCTCAATTCTGTAGAGATCTAGACACACATTTTTCTTGTTAGAACATGCTGTGTAAGGCCATGTATTTCCATATACTGTTCCATTGTTCCATGTTTGCTTGTGACTGTGTGATGCGCCACACAGAAAATGAACCTGTGGTTTGCTTAGTAACCGTTCCCATAGGTTTGACCTATGGACTGTATGGCCTTGTGCACGGAACATGTGACATGCTGACCAGGAACACAGAGAATGAACATGTTCATTGTCTGTGTGGCACGTCTCAAGGTCACAACACACCACAATGTCACAGTCTATGGATACACAGCCTTATGGACCACCTTTACGCTATCTCTGACTGTGGCGCATGTTGCAGACCCGGGATTACAGGCGCGCCAGTCACAAGCTGTGGTGGTCGTGGTTCTGCAGCCTTCTCGGTGTGCTCCTGTCGTTGCTCGGCCTCGTCTTCCTCCTGCTCTGCATGTACGTCTTCAACATCGCCAGGCCCGCCTTTGACCACTACACCTACTGGGTGCCGCCCTGGCTGCTAGACTCGCTCAAAGCCACCTCGTCGTAACGCAGGGGTCACAGGTCACGGCCCTCGTCATGAAACACAGGGGTCAGAGGTCACGGCCCTCGTCATGAAACCCAGGGGTCAGAGGTCATGGCCCTCGTCATAAAGCAGCGGTCAGATGGTCACGACACTCGTTGTGACACACGCAGGGGTCAGAGGTCACGGCCCTCGTTGTGACGCAGGGTTCAGAGGTCACGGCCCTTGTCGTGACACACGCAGGGGTCAAAGGTTACGGCCCTCGCCGTGATGCACACAGGGATTAGAGGTCATCGCGTCATCAGGGCAGGAGCAGTGAGAGAGGGAGGGGTGAAAGGGTTTTTTGATTGATTGGTGGTTTCTTTACGCCGTGTCAGCAGCATATGCCATATTCACGGTGAGAATTGTTTTCTTTTTATTCAACCATCGCCTTTACATATAATGTAAAAGCATACAATATTTCACAAAAATAACAAAGAAGAGCACACAAAACTTACAAGATAACGAAGGCTAGGAAACCCCCACTAAGCTACACTGCAAAGGGGCATGTGATATGTCACGGCCCACCAGCGGGACACCCCATGGAAGGTAACCATGCCAAAAGTAGCCAGATAGCACACCACACAGCTACGTACAAGGAGTAGGCTAGTCTAGTAGTAAGAGTAGAAAAATTAAAAACACATATATGCCAAGAAAATCCAACAAAATTAACATAGACTACTAACCAGACCAACCATCTATCTGCTGCTGAAATGCAGGCAATCAAATACCTTATCAGCAGCTACTGTGTGATAAGATAACACCAAGACGACAACTGGCCAGCATTGAAAACAAGCCTGAATACCCAGGCTTATATGCTATGGACAGTATAAATACAGCCTCAATAAAAATAAATAAAAATAAAAATACAATCAATTATGTGTCAATAGACACTCATGAATTTTTAAAAGCTCACAATCATATAATTAAATAAAATAGATGAAAGAATTAATTGATAACAAAGGTAAGAGGGTGAGGGGTGAGAGAGGGAGGGGGAAGGCGGGAAAGTGGTGAGAGGGGGAGGGGTGAGAGTGGGGTGAGAGAGGGAGGGTGAGAGGGAGACGGGGTGGGAGGGGGAGGGGTGAGACGGGGAGGATGAGAGAGGGAGGTTGAGAGAGGGAGGGGTGAGAGAGGGAGGGGTGAGAGAGGGAGGGGTGAGAGAGGGAGGGGTGAGAGAGGGAGGGGTGAGACGAGTGAGAGGTGACATAGGGAGGGGTCTGTGAGAGGGGGAGGGGTTAGAGGGGGAGGGGTGAGAGGGATTGGGGGAGAGAGGGAGACGGTGCCATCAGTTGGCTGGGCCCTCGGTCACGGAGGCCTCATTGAATGTCGTCCAGTCTCTTTACACACATTCTTAGGTGCAAATGAACATTGGGAGCGCGTACGTTAGGCATGGAGGATACCGGTGGTGGCGCCACCAGTCGGAGTGTGGTGGTCAGGAACTCTCTTATATATCTTTACATTCCCATAATGCGCTATGTGCTGTATAACTATAAGCTATTATGCTTCCGACCGAGTGGTGAAAACAGCCCTGAAAAGAGGGGGGGGGGATGTTGATCACCCCCACCCCCACATGACGGCGGGGGGGAGGAACCAATACAGAGCTTATTACACACGATAATGGATTTATCACTATCCATATATATATACATATTGTAAAAATATACTGATTTTCGGTAAAGAATTATATATTGGCAGAGAGCATTATTATTCTTGGGCTGGAGTGGGGAGAAGGTTATGTAATCTAAAAGCAATGGTGCCCCCACGCCTATGATGACATGATATAAACTATGTGAGATATATGTTCATGCATGATGCCTAAAGTTAATGAAGAGATGTTCTTATATATGAAGCAGTTCAAGGTTGATGAAATGTTCCTCTATGTATTCATAAAGAATGCAATTGGAGAAAAAGGACATTTTTGGTATATACATATATATATCTAATTGTAACTGTATACAACTATCTGCCCCTACTGGACCCAGGGCCAAGCACACCAGCCATACTACATTCCTTAGAGCCACACCCCACAGGCTAGTTTTGGGTGGCAACCCCCCATATTAGGGCATTGCACTGACCAGTCTGTAGGGGAGTGTCTGATTGGCTGGCTGTGGGAGATCCGGTCACCTGACCCCCCTTGGCCTATCATGGCCACACAAGTCTCATTCTAATTAATTATTCAAGAAACTTCTCCAGACACTCTGGAGAGGGAGGACTCTACTCCTGGCTCTTGAGTGAGACAAATCTACTCTTGAGCAGGAACCCCAGACACTCTGTCTGATGCTAGCCAAATTCACAGATTCAAATTGAGTGCATACACAGCCATAGGACTCCTGTCCCATGGGCTGTAGGCACTGCTTTCAGTATACAGGCTAAGTTGATAATGAGACATAGTGTGGACAGTAGAAGGTGGGGGGTTAGGCTGATGGGTCACTGGTAGGTGAGCAGGTGTTGGTGTCATTAATTTGATTAAAGCACAACACCCTCACTGTCTATCTGTGTGACTTGCCTTCCTTTCTTCCTTAGTATTGGTTAGTGTTGGTTGATAAGTTGATAGTATTGGTTTAGTACGACTGCATCACAGGTGATATGAAGGGGAAGAGTATTGTAGTAGCATGGGGTGTTCAATGCGGCCGAGCATCCCTGTTATTATAATTGGTGCCCACAACGATTGTCTGAAGTTCAGACAGAAGACAGAAGACCTTGTGAAGACACCCGAGATGACGACAGGCGCGCACATCATCGATGGCCAGGTAGGGCCCAAATTGTCTATATATCTTGTCCTTGGCGCTGGGGCGCCCGAGGAAGGGTTTGACACCGTGTACCACCATGTGTGAATGTGTGAACATTAATACATATGTGTTGATACTATTGTTGATATATGTATTTATGTAACCAAGGAAACACAACCACATGGCATGCACACCACCTGCACTCACACAATACATGAAACGAATAAGAATGTGTGAACGTTAATATATATGTGTTGATACTATTGTTGATATATGTATATATGTAACAATGGAACACCAAGGTGACCAGGAGGCATTGAATAAGATATGTGTGAGGGAAGAAAGGGTACGATTGTTGGATGAAGAGTTTGACAGGGTACTGGCATGGATCAGGGCAGAGGAAAGGAGAAGGGAAAGGAGGCACAGGATCAGAGCAGCAAGGAGGGAAGAAATGATGAAGAAGAGGCATGAGAGTAGAGCAGCAAGGAGGGAAGAAATACTGAATATAAGGAAGAACAGGATAGAGTGCTAGGGTGTGCTGTGTCCGCTTTTCTGTGCAGTTCTGGCCCAGTGGGACGGATATATATATATAAATATATGTATATATATTGTTAAAGTTCGGGTAGTTCGTTGTGTGTGTAGGGAGGTCTATCCAGGCTGCCATGCCTCACCCCGCATGGCGAGGCGGAAACCTAAATATATGTTGTATTACATTGGGGTTGTATCCGTTTTTCGTCCGGTTCTGGCCCGATATATAGAATTACATGTACGCTAATTGCAATCAGAAAGAATTAAATAAGGGTGGGCGCCCGACGGTAACTTCATATCTAATCCAAAAGCGATTAGGGAAGGCCGTTGGTAGTGGTGCGTGACGCCGCCAGCTCTGTGTTAAAGAACGATATAGATTTATGTATTGTTTGAAATTCGGGAAGGTCGTTGCGGGTGTGCGCGGCGCTGACGGTTCGGGTTAAAGAATAATATAAATTGATATATAAGTTGAAATTTGGGAAGGCCGTGGTGTGCGTGCGTCGCCACCAGAACCACACGATGGCTCAGTCCGCTTCTAGCCGGCGTAGAGAATAATATAAATGTATATATTGTAAATTCTGTGCTCAGTCAGTTCTTGTCCGTTCCTCGTCCGGTTCGATTAAAATGATGCTTTAAGGGTAAGTTAACGTATTTAATGCTAAAATAACGTATTTAATGCTAAAATAACGTGTTTTATTCTAGAATAACGTGTTTTATGTTAAAATAACTGGAATAACTGAAAATAACTAGACAGTTGGAGTGGCAAGGGGGCAGTGACCAATAGAATATTGGTAGTCGCACTCCTTTGGCTAGGATATTTTACTAGGATAAACCAACTCTATAGTGTGACAAGGCCCTGAAAGGAGATAGGCTATTTTAGCATCTGGACAAAGCTACATGTGCTAGTGTGGCAGGGGCAGTAGAGGAGGTAGAATACTGGAGGCAGAGGTTCCCAAGGGTGTTCCCCCTCCAGGGGGCTGCTCTAAATACTGCAGATGTAGTGGAAATGACCATAGATACTGGGGATGCACACCCAATTAATCAAAGGCCATATAGGATTCCACTCTCAAAAATGAAATTGATAGAGGAAGAATTGGAGAAGATGTTGAAAGAGGATATAATAGAACCCAGTCGCAGTGCATGGGCGAGCCCTGTAACGGTTGTACCGAAAAAGGATGGGTCTATTAGGTTATGTGGGGATTATAGGTGCTTAAATGAGGTGACTCATGAAGATGCTTACCCACTACCCAGAATCCAAGACATCTTTGACCAACTCACAGATGCAAAAGTCTTCACCACAATAGATCTAAAATCAGGCTATTGGCAGGTGAGAATGCACCCAAACAGCAGGGAAAAGACTGCAATCAGTACCCACAGGGGACTGTTTCAGTTTAAAAGAATGCAGTTTGGCCTGACTAATGCACCTGCAGTATTCCAATGTATGATGAACTCAGTTCTGGCAAAGTTCTTGGGGAGGTCATGCCTAATCTACCTAGATGACATAGTCATCTATTCCCGGAATGAGAATCAGCACAGGGCTCATGTGGCAGAGGTCTTGGCCACCCTAGAGGAATCAAAATGCTCATTTGGCCTGAGAGAGGTTAAGCTGTTGGGTTTTGTGGTGTGTGCTGAAGGTCTGAAAGCAGATCCTGATAAAGTTGCTGCAATCAGAGATATGGCCCCTCCCACTGACAAAAAGGGAGTGTGCCGTGTGTTGGGATCTGCCAACTATTATCGACAATTAATGGTTAATTATGCCGATGTAGTAGCACCACTGACCCATCTGACCAAAAACTCAGTGAAATTTGAGTGGGGGGCTGAGGGTCAAAAAGCCTGGGGTGAGTTAAAACAGCTCCTTTTGGACTGTGTGATACTCAAATTTCCAGATCCTAAAAAAACGTATAAGCTCTATACAGATGCTTCAGATTACAGTATAGGTGCTATATTGGTACAAGAAGATGAGAATGGAATAGAAAGGCCAGTACACTTGATTAGTGGGAGGTTGAATACAGCCCAGCTGAACTATCCCACCATTGAAAAAGAGGCATATGCAATGATATTTGCACTCATCAAATTAAGACCTTATCTGTATGGTGCTGAGTTTGTGATCTATACTGATCATAAGCCATTAAAATGTTTGTTTCAGAAAGAAATGAAGAACAGCCGCCTGCAGTGATGGGCGGTGTTACTGGCTGAATATTCAGCCCCAATTCATTACTTTGCAGGTGCTTCTAATGTATGGGCAGACATGCTGTCTAGGCTGAGACCGGTGGTAGTAGCTGAAGAGCCAGAACAGATGTCAGTGGTGGAAATAGCAGGTATGGAGGAGGAGATCCCTTTTGAATATTACCAGTTAGACAGGGAATCCATTGGCAAACTGCAGGCTGACACTCCACAGGCGAGCTTGGCAAGGGAAGATCAGCATGATTATATCCTAATGGATGGGTTGGTGTATTCACTAATTCCACCACCAGGGGGAAAAATCTATCCAAGATTAATGTTGCCAGTGCAGTTCAGAGAACAAGTAGTAGAACGGGCTCATAAAGATGTGGGGCAAATGGCAATGACAAAAACATTACAGAGAGTGCAGGAACATTTTAGATGGCCAGGATTGAGAGGGGATGTTGCCAAATTTATAGCAAAATGTCCACCATGCTCCCTAAACAGGGTGAAGAGGTATTATCCACTCCCCACTGCAATGCCACTCCCAGTTGCTCCAGGACTGCTGATAGCAGCAGATCTGACAGGGCCATTCCCAGAAAGCAAAGAGGGAAATAAATATCTACTATCTGTCATAGATCACTGCACAGGCTGGGTGGAGGTAAAACCCCTCCCCAGCAAATCAGCCCAGGGGATCTATGATTATTTAGTAAGAGAGTACATACCCAGATATTCAGTGTGATATATGCGTAATAGACGTACAGGTGTGTGGTTAATATATGTTATCGAGATGCAGAGGTTGAGTCAAAGAGGTATGCAAATGAGATGACGTCATGGAAAGTTGCCGGTGGGTCAAGCATGCCCTAGGCCGTGAATATTCAGTATCTAGAATTCGAAGTGTTCAGACGTCGTACTTTCACATGGTGTCAGATGAGGAAGGATGCCGCCCGCTAATACGTTGCCGGGTTTGCGGCCTCCTGGTCAGCTTGTGATCAGCCATAATCCGAGATCGAACTGGAAAACATGGATCAGAGCATATGATATTTACTCTACTGCAGCAGGTGTCGTATTGAAGACGGAACAAGTGCAATGCTGCATCTTTCTTCACGTAGCCGGCGAGGAGGCGCAGAAGGTTTTTGCTAATATGGATATCGCTCTCGCTGATCAAGATAAGATCGTGCCGCTTACAGAGGCATTTAGGATTTATTGTGTCGGTAAATGCAGTATCATTATCACACATTATAAATTCAATTCACATAATCAAGCGTCAGAAAATATGGCTACGTACATTATGGTGTTAAGAGACAAAGTCAAAGATTGTGAGTATGGGACTGTGGAGGAGTCGCTGTTACTCGATCGAATTGTGGCTGGCGTTAAAAATGTGAACTTGCGTAACAAATTGCTACAAACTACTGAGTTAACGTTGGTAAAGTGCATAAGTATGTGTGAAATGAGTGAGTTCAGCTCAGATCTGTTGGAGGACACCAAATCAGACGTTGAAAGTAAGGAGGTGGATTTCGTTAGGAATTATGCTAATGCGCGTACCGGTGCACCGGTGGTTCGGTCAGCGGCGACGCCATCTTGGAAATCGCCATCTTGGAATTCCGGCGGCGCCGGTGCAGGAGAGTTCAAGATCCGCCGCCAGAACTGTGGATATGAACAGTGCCGGGGAGTCTGCCCAGTGAAAGGCAAGGCTTGCATTACCTGTCGGAAGATCGGGCACTTCGGTAAAGTCTGTAGGAGCAGACTGGGCAGAGTCAACGAACTTAACATCGAAGCGCCCGACCCTCACAATGCTGAGCAAGACCCGGATCCTGCGGAAGTCAATGTGGTGGCAACGGATCTGTTTGTCAGTGCCGTCGACCGCGGTGCTGGTCGGGATGCCGAGCTGTGGCACGCGATCGTTCGGGTGAACGGTTGTCCTCTCAAGTTCAAGCTCGACACCGGTTCGGAGGCGAACGTACTGCCGAGGTACGTCTTCGACAGAGTTGCTCCGGGGCGGCTGACAAACACTAGGTGTTCGTTGGTGACGTTCTCCGGTCACCGGATCACGCCTGATGGGGAGGCACTGCTGGACATCAACGACAGAGTGCTTAAGTTCCAAGTGGTGCCGGATTGCCAGCCTATTTTGGGCAAGCAGGCTTGTGTGATGTTGAAACTGCTGGCGCGGGTGGATGAGGTACACTGCGCTACGCCGATGAACATTTCCGAGCCGACGAACATTCCGGTGCCGATGAACATTTCCGGGCCGATGAACAGTGCCAGCTCTGGGGTGGAGAAGCTGGTAAGCGAATACAAAGATGTGTTTCAGGGTTTGGGGTTGATTAAAGCGAAGGCTGTCATCCATGTTGATAAGTCTGTTCAACCTGTCATTGATCCGCCTAGACGGATCCCGTTTGCCATTCAGAGTAAGGTACGTAGTGAGATTGATCGTATGGTGGAGTTAGGTGTCATAGTGGAACAGGATGAACCTACCGAGTGGGTTAATTCTATTACTATCGTAAAAAAAAAAAAAAAAGATTAGGATTTGTCTGGATCCGACTGAGTTGAATGAACAAAGCGATAAAGAGGGGGCCTTTCCCTACTAAAACTATTGATGAGATCATTGCCAAAACGGCCGATGCTAAGTATTTTTCAGTTTTGGATGCAAAGACAGGGTATTGGCAAATAGAATTAGATGACGAACGTTCACGTTTGTGCATGTTTAATACTCCATGGGGCTGGTACAGGTATACCCGTTTGCCTTTTGTCATCAAAACAGCCGGTGATATTTTTATTCAGGAAATGCACCATGTCATGGGCGATATACCTGGTATCGGGATAGTCACAGATGACATTTTGGTATATGGGTCAACGGTTGAGGAGCACAACGAGCGGCTCCGAGCTGTGTTGGACCGAGCTAGGTCAGTTAATCTAAAGTTAAATGATACTAAATCATTGTTATGTAAGACTACAGTAAAATATGTAGGTCATCAACTTACCCAGCAGGGTGTGTTTGTTGTTGTTTTACGTCCTAGCAACATCTAAGGTCATATCAGGATGACCTGGTATCCCACTCAGTCACATTATCCTGACACTGAGCACACCAGTCCTTGCCCTATCCTAATAATGCCGAGCGCCTGGCTAGGAAGCGACAAGTATCAATTTTAAAGTCATTGGTTTGACTTGACCGGGACTCGAACCCACGACCCCACGATCTACCAGCACGGGAGACGGACGCTCTAACTCATTCGGCCATCCCGTCTGGTCAGCAGGGTGTGAAGCCTGATCCAGACAGAATACAAGCAATAGTTGACATGCCAGAGCCGCGTGACAAACAAGGCGTCCAAAGGTTCCTGGGCATGGTTGGGTATGTACACAAGTTCATACCTAACATGTCCGAGATAGCCAAACCACTACGCACGCTCCTAGCTAAGGACGTGGCGTGGCACTGGCAAGCCGAACAGCAGGGCGCGTTTGATAAGTTGAAGGAGAAGTTAAGAACTGCTCCTGTGTTGTCATACTACAATGTTAAGAAACCTGTTGTGATTCAAGTAGATGCTTGTCAGTCGGGTTTAGGGGCTGTGTTAATGCAGGATGATAAACCAATCGCACTCGCATCTCGTGCGCTTAACTCGGCGCAGTGTGGTTATGCCACTATCGAAAAAGAAATGCTCGCCATATGTTTCGGATGTCAGAGGTTTCATGAGTATATTTTTGGCAAAGAAGTTCAAATTCAAACCGACCACAAACCGTTGGTGGCGATAATGCAGAAACCAATACATAAACTTTCAGCGAAAATGCAAAGGATGCGAATGCGATTACAGAATTACAATATCCAGTTATGTCATGTGAAGGGTTCTTTGATGTTTTTTGCAGACACGTTGTCCAGGGCGCATAGCGCTAAAGTAGGTCAGGATAGCCTGTTCGATGACACGTTCTGCGTTGCTGCAGTGGACATGCAGTCATCGAGTTTGTTGAGTAAGATTGTAATTGAATATGATAAAGATGTATCTATGTCTATGTTGATCTCACACATTGAAGATGGGTGGGACACTACACGCATACAAACACCACCATGTCTGAGGCAATACATTCCTTACAAACACAAGTTAACGGTTGAAAATAATCTTGTAATGAACGGCAATCGGGTGGTGGTTCCTCCAGCTCTTTGGAGTGAAATGATAGAGGCGTTGCATGAGACGCATTTGGGAGTGACGAAGTCCAAGCAGTTGGCGCGTGACTGTATGTTTTGGCCGAATATGAACAAACAAATTGAGGAGAAGGTCAGTTGTTGTGACACTTGCCAAAACAACCGAAAGAATTTGCATTACGAGCCATTGATAAATCACCCGATCGCCTGTCAACCGTATGATAAAGTTGGTGCCGATTTATTTGAATTTAATCATAAGAATTACCTGATAACGGTAGATTATTACACCAAGTTTCCAGAGGTGACTTTGTTGGGCGATACGTCGTCTGTCACTGTTATTGAAGTGTTGAAAGATAATTTTGCGAGACACGGTATTCTTAGTCAGGTCATGTCGGACAATGGTCCACAATTTAAAAGAGTCATGAATATAGGAAGTTTGCACTACACTATGGGTTTAAGGCCGTGTATTCCAGTCCACAATATCCTCGTAGCAATGGACAGGTAGAGCGGTTTGTCCAGACAGTCAAGGATATGTTAAAGAAGTGTGAGAAAACGGGGGCTGATTTTCAGTTGGCGTTGCTGAATTATCGTAATACTCCGTTGCCTGTCCTGAACGCATCTCCAGCGCAGTTGCTCATGAGCAGGAGGTTGAGAGGCAGGTTGCCTATGGCAGAGGTCATTTTGTTGCCTGAAACACAGGGTCTGAAGAAAAGCCAGATGGCCAAGCGGCAGCGTAGTCAGAAAGTGTTTCATGACCGGAAGTGCGGTAAGGCGTACAAGCCTATTAAAGTTGGGGATAAGATAAAATACAAAAATAATGCTGGGGATTGGAAAAAAGGGGTTATTTTGGGACAAACTGTGGTTTCTGGGAGAGAGTATCAAATTTTGAACGAGTCAGGTAATATGTTGTATCGTAACCGAGTCCAGATTATCAGGGCGCCTGTGGGGGGGCAGCCCGAGCTGGTCGTGCAGACGCAAACTGGGTCAGCGTCAGTGCCGGATGTAAACAGTGCGGATAATCTAAGTAGGTCAGGTCGGCTGATAAGGCCGGCGAGCAGGTTAGACCTGTAGTAGGTCATTGTACATTGAGTGTGTACGCAAGTAACATGTGCATGTAGGGTTAAGTTTTGTTTCAGCTATTTCTCGGTGTTGTTATTATGTACATATGGACACTTTATGGCGTCAGGCATTACGGCCAGACTAGGAGGACTTAAGTGCTTTGTGCGCTCGGACATTTGCAACTTAGGTACGCATATATTGTTATTGGTTATTGAATGTTTCTTCTTGGTTATTTTATAACATTTCATGTTTCAGAAATACTTTGAGGGGGGAATGTGATATATGCGTAATAGACGTACAGGTGTGTGGTTAATATATGTTAACGAGATACATAGGTTGAGTCAAAGAGGTATGCAAATGAGATGACGTCATGGAAAGTTGCCGGCGGGTCAAGCGTGCCCTAGGCCGTGAATAAACCATTCAGTATCCAGAACTCGAAATGTTCAGATGTCGTACTTTCACATTCAGCACCAGAAGTATTTCTGACTGATAATGGTCTGGAATTGAAGAACAATTGGGTGTGGAAGTAAGACACACCACCCCATACCACCTACAATCAAATGGCATGGTGGAACATTTCCACAGAACACTAAAAAGCATGCTGGCGAAATTGGTCAATGCTAGAGCCAGTGAGTGGGAAGAATATTTGGGGGATGCACTATTGGCATATAGATGCACATCTCTGGGTCCCACAGGGTTTTCACCATTCTATCTACAGTTTGGTAGACATCCAAATAAACCACAGTCACAGTTATTATACAGACAGACTGGGGAGGTTTCATCAAATGCAGCTAGAAGAATTGATGAATTGGCAGATTCACTGCAAGAAGCAGTAAGAAACAGGGCCATTAGCAGACAGTATAATACAGCAAGAGCAATTAACAGGGCTAATGCAGTGCAGCTGAAAGTGGGAGATGCAGTATTATTGCTGGTTAATGAGCCAGGGCCATTGGACAGACAGTTTGACCCAGGGTTCATTGTGATAGATGTCAGGGGAGCTGTGGTGACTGTGGTGGGCCCAGAAAATAGAAAAAGAGTGGTGAACAGAGATCAAGTAAAGTTGGCTGATGCGGAGATGGAATGGGATTTAATCAATTCTAGACTAACCTGGGCACAGAGAAAGAAACAGAAGTTGAGGCAGAGACAAGTTGTAAGCCACACACACAACACAAATAGTGAAGAAATTGGGGTTGGTGAAAATTGTCAAGTATCCACAGGGCAATTTCAAGGACAATTACCAAGTCTAGACAACTATAGTGGTGGAGGCATAAATGTAGGATTACCAAACACACACACAATGGTGACTCGGGGCAAGTCTCAGCTACAGGCTGAAAATAGAGGACCTGAATGCACAGGGAATGTCAGCTACAAAGGGAACCATGAAAGGGCTGGAAGCACAGAAGGGACAGAGCACAATGGGGACCCTAAAAGTAAGGACCAAGATAGTGCTGGAGAGAATAGGGACCCTAAAAGAAGGTGCAGGATTGAACGTGCGTTCACAGGTGTAAATGGAGAGAGAGAGGAGGCTAAAAGGAGGGACAAGGGTGTTGGGGGCAGTAAAGGTGTATATGGAGAATGCAATAACAGAATGACTGAAAGGAATGAAGATGGCGGTACTGTTGTGTCTTTTCCTCCCTTTGTCCCCCAACAGCACAGGTGGGTGGCGAGGCATGACGGGTTCGATCCTGTGGTGGCCAGCGACCCCAACCGTGTTCCGGCGATGACCATCGATCCGGAACGCAAACCGGAACGCAAACCAGAAATGGATGTCAACTCACCACGTGGACGGAAAAGACCCATCCCCCCACGAATCCTCCCCCCGCATGGCTGGCAATGACGTCACAGGCGAGACGGCGGAGGAGGTAAGGGAGGCGTGGCTTGAGATATGGCGGGATGCGGCCGAGGCGGCCAGCCACCGTGCACCCACCCAGCACACACCCACCCACCACTCACCCAACCACTATACACCCACCCCCTGCACGCCGGGCTCGGACACAGCGACCAATGGTGCATATCGCCTGGGGACTCCACCTGTCGGAACTCCACCTGTCGGGACTCCACCTGTCGGGACTACATCTGTCGGGACTCCATCTGTCGGGACTCCATCTGTCAGTACATCGCCTGACATGATGAGAGAGTTGGGATATCGACGGACTGAGACCGGAGCGACTAAACGCCCACCACCACCCACACCCAGCCCTGAGAGTTTTTTTTTTTTTTTTTTTTGGTCCATTAGTTGTTTAAGCAGGGGAAATTTCAGTCATAGACGACTGGTCTTCCTCATTCCACTGCTGGTCGATAGAAAGCCCGAGCCTACACTTTTACCGACCCAAGGGATTTTTAACCTCGCATACCACATAGACATGGTATGAGAGCAACCGGCCTTTGATGATGCTGTAAGTTATACACAGCGGTGGAAATCCAAATTGGCAGAGCTGGGGGCACGGGGAATCGAACCGCTGACCCTCAGATTAGGAATCTAACCTAGAAAAAAGTCAGACACTCTAACCACTCCGCAACAGAGAATGCCAGCAGCACAGGCGGGTGGCGAGGCGGGTGGCGAGGCATGACGGTTTCGATCCTGTGGTGGCCAGCCAGAACACCCGAATGTTCCATTCTCACACCCGAGAAAAGACTAGGCTGCTTGAAACCATCCCAGATCCACAGGAACAACATTTGGCCAAGCGCGCCTGCATTGCATGTGTGGAGGTGTTCTGTGGAGGTTTCAGGTAGAAGCAGTAGTCTATATGATTGTTGACATTATATATATATGTATGCAGGACGTCATACGTATATGACAATTATTTTTGTTGACCAAATGCACAACATTTTTGAACTTTGAAATTTTTGTTTGCTTTGGCAGGGTGTCGTTGTATCCGTGGGCACGTGATAACGGGTCTGGACGGTGGGAGTCAACACAAACAGTGTGTGGAATTGGGATCGAGTGATATTTTATTTTTATATTGTTGATATATATGAACAATTGTGTGTTGTCCAGTGCCATATATGTTGCTAGGGCAGGAAACCACAAACCACCAACAGACCGTCCAACGGTAGAAGTCAACACAAACATTGTGTGGGTTTCCAGCCGGACAAGCGACGGGTGGGGACGGGGTGTTCTATATATATATAAGTTCCGTGCCTGAGGTTTTGCTAGGAGAGTAAACACCCCCGGTCAACGGAGCGTGCGGCGGGTGCACAATACACGGACATTGTGTGGACCCCCCCCCCACCTACAAGAAGGAGGTCGACTAAAATTTGTTGGTTTTGTGCGTGGGTTTCGGGCACTGGTTAATGCAGTAGGGGTGGTGGCATTGTGGCTGTTTGGTACGGTAAGCCAGGCACAACTGAACAAAGTGCAGCAGGCTATGGCCATCCACAGCCTACAGGCGCAGGCCCTGAAGCATAATCAATTGCACATGCTTTCCATTATGAATAGAACACGAAATATCCAGTTGCAATTAGCGGAGCACATTGAGGTCATGGAGCGTATGATAGCCTTGGCACGGAACACAGCACGGAACATGACGATCGCCGCCAATGACGTACAGCTGCTGCAGCGAGTGAGGCTGGCACTAGAAGAACTGGAGAGTGTAATGGACAATTATGTGTTGAAGCGGGCGTTGTACCACCGCATGGTGATGCAACTGGAGCGTGGCATGCTGAAGGAGTCGTTACTGCCGCCGGCTCAGCTGACACTCGTTAGGGAGTCGGCGAGGGACGTCGGGTTTCGCGGCCTTGCGCTGCACTGGTAATACCGACACATGAAGATAGAGGCAGTATGGGGCCCGGACGCTTCGATCGCCTTCCGCCTGGGACTGCAGATGGTGGGTCCGGAGGTGTATTCGGCGTACCATTTGATGTATCTACTGGTGCTGCTAGACGACGAACATTTGACGACCGTGGTGGGGAAGCCCATGGTCGCAGTGAGCACGGGAAGGAAGGCAAGCTTCTATCCAGAAGCTTGCATGGGCAGTCTGCCCATGGTGTGCTATCCTGCCATGGAGATGACCTACCAGACCTGCGAAGCGGTGCTCGTAACGGGGACGAAGACGGAAGACTGCAAGCTGTGGATCACGAAGATCCAAAAGACTGTGTCTGCCACCGTTGTGGCACCTGTGGAGGGCATGGGTGATGTGTGCGTTGCTCCCCATGAACCTCATGTTGACGTGACAGTTTGTTGTGCTGGGATGCCTGAAATCAACCAGAGGATCACCCGCCCGACATTGCTGCAGGTGCCGGAGGCGTGCTTGGTGGATGGCAGAGGTTGGCTTCTGCGAACATTGACAGTAAAACATGAGACCATGAACATACGACGGATGCCACCAAGGCTGGAGCTACCAGCCTTAAATGTCTCATGGCCTCCCGTTCTCCACCGAGTGATGAAGGAGCAACTCGAGCGGCTGCCAGAGTTACGAGTTCCCCTGATGTCGATGAACAATCTTGTGCAGGTACCGGACGATTACGTCCATATTGAACATTTTAGTATACTGTGGTATTGTTTGTTGGCAGTGGCCGGGGTAATCGTGTTGTGTGGTACGTTGTATTCGTATTGCAGGTGCCAAGCTCGTTGTAAGAAGTGCAGACGCCCAAGGAAAGATCAAGGCATGGTGCCGGAGTGTAGGGAGGCGGTAGTCTATGAATCCAAAGAGCTGCCCCCTCCCTCCCCGTCGATGATCCATGGGGATCCTATTTTGAGGTATAAGCCAGAGGGCTCACTGTTGGAGCTGGGTGCGCTCCCGTATAGGGCGTAAGAGGGTTGCCAACATGTGTGTACAGTGTCGGTGCGTCTGAACCATAAAGGTTGGGGAGGAGCAGGGACGCTGTATAACGTGGGTGGTTGTTGACAGGTTTTTTCCGAACTGTTTTTGTAAGGGTTAGTGTGTATTGCGCAGGTATATGCACTCTGGTGCGTCTGAACCATAAAACATTGGGGAGGAGCAGGGACGTTGTGTAATTTGCGTAGTTATGTAAACGTTTCCGAGCTGTCTACTAGGGGTAGTGTTATCCCGCATATTGTATGCACTTCTCGTGTGTCAGAACCAAATTGAGGGGGATGAGCAGGGATGTTGTATAAATTTCAAGACAAAGTAATGAACTCATTCGGCAGAAGTAAGCGGTCGGAATTGACCGAGGTGTAATTGAACGGAGTGAGAGTCACTCGGAACCGCTGGGGCTTGCCATCAAGGATTTCTAGTCACCTACTCCTAGCCCTTCCCAAGCCTTTCGGTCTGGCGACGGGTAGCTAACTCGGGATCCTGGTAGTGCTAGGGGGATTTGGGAATAACGGGAAATTAGGATCCCCGCCCAACCCACAATGAACAAGTAAGGGGGGGAGGATTAAATTAAACATTAGGTGCCTCTCTGTTTCCTGCTTGTAGGATACAAGTATGGGGGGAGGGAAGCTAATTATAGCAATTGGTCTTTCCTCAGATTCCTGCTTGCGAAGAACCCGCAGTAGCAAAGTAAGGGGGAGAGGATTTATTTAAGCATTATGAACCTCTCTGATTCCTGCTTGCATGAAACTCGTGTGGATATAGTCATGGGAAGGTCTTAGTGGCCACCTGACCCATCGGGCGCAGACTGAGCCATAGACGAGTTCGCGCCTCGGGCTGCTCACGTAATCAAACCGGACGATGCTGTCTGACAGGGACGAGTCCGTGTGTACGATGGTGGAAATGCGAGAGAAAGATGACGTAAGTGTAGGAGGGACGAGTTTGCGGGTGTGATGGGAAATACGAGAGGAAGACGACTTAGAGTAGGGCGGACGGTACAGTGATGCGCTGTGGGTTCCCTCCATTTACATGTACTCATAGGTTAGTGTGCGGCAGGGACGTGATCCGAGCACCAGTCAGAATTTGTTGTTGAACCAAGGATGTGGTTTTTGGGTAAATCCAATGAGGTGCAGGCGCTGATCGCGGTGCGCGTGTTATCACGATTGGATCTTGAATCCGTAATCCGCTTACAAGCATCCAATCGGTGGTATGCGGTGCCGGACAGGCTGCAGACATGCATGGGATCACAACGGTGTGCACACCACTGGTGTGGGCATCGCCGCTCGGGTGCCACAGTAGGCAAAAGGATAGGATCATTGGATTGACCAGTGGTTGGTTAGGAAAACCATTGAGGGAAGAAATGATTGGTTTCATGTAATGAGTGAGTCGAGTCATCTGATTGATTCGGGTCAGTTGATTGATGTTGGATCGATGGACCAATCGGGTCGACGATCGATTGAGTCAATCACTGCTGAAGAACTGATTGGATTGGTTCTATACACTGTCATTGCTTGTTACAAGTACGCCGCCGAGTTAACGCTGTCGTATATGAAATTCAATTGCCGTGATTATATGTGTTAATACGGATATGGGATGCTTTATCATTGTACAGAAGGCACAAAAAGACATATTGATTCATTATTTGCCTCTAACTCGACATAATACGACTTGTATTTGGTGAGATCGAAGATTTCGTTCTAAGTTGCAAGAAAACAGTCCCTAAAAAAATGAGGTCATCGAGCCAAACCGCTTAAACCTTGTTTTCCCATAAGGCGAGATCCGCAATGTTAACGCAATAAGGACCT
Organism: Branchipolynoe longqiensis; assembly: GCA_030323885.1. Classification (NCBI taxonomy): domain Eukaryota; kingdom Metazoa; phylum Annelida; class Polychaeta; order Phyllodocida; family Polynoidae; genus Branchipolynoe; species Branchipolynoe longqiensis. The sequence goes on from JASIRB010003643.1 coordinate 90,262, forward strand.
GTCGAAAAAGTACGCGTCTACCATCGATGTCTTCATGTTCCTTACAGTTCATAGTCGGTGAGGTCAATATGGACGGACGGGTGTATTGCTGGTACTTGTTTGCCCATAAGGCGAGATCTGCAATGTTAACTCAATAGGGACCTGCTGAGCAGCCACGTGTCTACCATCGACATCTCAGGTTTCTTACAGTTCATAGTCGGTGAGGTCAAAATGGAGGGACAGGTGTATCAATGTGGGACTGGATGACAGCGTTTGCCAAATCCGATTAAGCACAAAAATATAAAGTCGATGATCGAGTGAAGCAAGTACTGCAAAAAACTACAATAGTCGAGACTTGGTTGATGGGATCAATCACTACTGAATGACATGTTGTTCTGATTGTCTTGTGCAAGATCTGACCTGTCATGGTTCCCTGCTTGTGTTGCTATTCTGTCCTGCTTACCCTATTTTTAAAACTAATTTTGTTGTTGTTGTCATGAGTTTTAAAAGGGGGCATGGGCTCGCAAGAGAATTAGCAGACACAGCCTGGACAGTGACAGGAGGAGAAAAGACAGCCTTTTTAAAATATAAATTTGATATTATGTATGGGGGGAGTAGAACTAGTATAGATAAGTAGCAAGATAGCTGGTTCAAAGCCACCGTCACAACCCACAAAAACCCAAAACAAACAAACAAAAAAAACCCCAAAAACAAAACAAAAACAAAAAAACACAAAATACATTGGGACTGCCATTCTAATATAGATTTTGGGGCTGTTCTTGTCTAAAACAATTACTGTAAACAAATAGATAGGAATGGTCCCCAAGGTGGTGGAGAACTGGAGGAAGACAGAAAACTTGATAGAAAAACTTTGACAGTGACGATGGGAGGAGTGGCCAATACCGTGGAGAATATAATTAAGTTAAAATACAAGGCGTGGGCATTCAAACGAGAAGGGTACCAAAACTTATAAAGTCTAAATAAAAATATATATTGCTCCACTGTATGGGACTCGCTCTGGCATAACCGAAAAAGAGGTAATGTTTAAGGGCTTCCATTTATCTTGGCCGTTTTGCGCAAGTAGAAATGGAAGAGGGACGTTGTAAAAATATACGAATTTTCGGTAAAGAATTATATATGGACAGAGAGCATTATTATTCTTGGGGTTGGAGTGGGGAGAAGGTTATGTAATCTAAAAGCAATGGTGCCCCCACTCCTATGATGACATGATATAAACTATGTGAGATAAATGTTCATGCATGATGCCTAAAGTTAATGAAGAGATGTTTTTATATATGAAGCAGTTCAAGGTTGATGAAATGTTCCTCTATGTATTCATAAAGAATGAAATTGGAGAAAAAGGACATTTTTGGTATATACATATATATATCTAATTGTATAGTGTGGACAGTAGAAGGTGAGGGGTTAGGCTGATGGGTCACTGGTAGGTGAGCAGGTGTTGGTGTCATTAATTTGATTAAAGCACAACACCCTCACTGTCTATCTGTGTGACTTGCCTTCCTTTCTTCCTTAGTATTGGTTAGTGTTGGTTGATAAGTTGATACTATTGGTTTAGTACAACTGCATCACAGGTGATATGAAGGGGAAGAGTATTGTAGTAGCATGGGGTGCTCAACGCGGCCAAGCATCCCTGTTATTATAATATGAAGAGTTCAGGCTCAAAACCACATAAACGCCAATCCAAAGATGGAGATAAACATTGGAATCAAACCTTCAAAAGGTTAATTTTGTTATATTCCTAGTTTTTTCTTCATTGCTCCATAACCATGTGATCATATGAAAAGTGGAATTAGTCAGAATTACAATTATTTTCATGTAAAAATCTTGTTATTTAAGCTTCATTTTTGGATTTGTGTTTATATGGTTTTGCGCCTGAACTCTTCATATATATATGGATGCATGCACAGATACAAGATAGACTTTGTTGAGGTCACGTCGGTTCATGAAGGTCAACTTGGTGAACATGTAGGTCAGGTTGTCCCGGCCATCACCACCGGGCGGGGTCACCGAGTCGGTAGAGCGCAGGCCTCGATTGCGAGGGATCGGGAGTTCGATTCTCGGTCGAATCAAACCAACAACTTACAGAGTTGATACTTGTAGCTTCCTAGCCTGGTGCTTGGCATTAATAGGATAGGGCAAGGACAGGTTAGCTCAGTGTCAGGATAATGTGACTGAGTGGGATATTTGGTCATGGTGCCAGCGGCCTGATTTCCGAGTGGGGTAGCACTATAAAGTCACTGTCACAAGTTGGTAACCGTCCTGATATGACCTTAGATGCTGCCAGGACGTAAAACTCCAACAATCAACTTTCCGTTCAGGAAAGTTGTTTGTTTGTTGTTGTTTTACGACCTAGCAACATCTAAGGTCATATCAGGACGGGTACCGACTTGTGACAGTGGAAACTCATGGCGACTTTATAGTCCTGCCTCACTGGAAGACCAGGACGCCAGCACAATGGAAAGTAGGGCTAAGTCTGATGTGACCATATTTACTGTTTATTCCTTTGAATTTAGTATCCCTCGTATTGTACTATGCACAGTCATGGAGAGTAATGTAATATAAGACACTATGCTTAGAGTCGGACTTGAACCCGCAATCCTTGCAAGCGACTGTTCATACCGACTGTTCATTCCCGTTAATAATAACCATGTAATGGTATACTAAATAAATTAGTCACATTTGTGTGCACATAATAACAATAACACGGTGTGTATCATTTCATGTAAGCCATCATGAATGGGAAGAGTATCACAAACAACAAGCAGTACAAGTTCAAGCCGGCTATCCACAGGTTATCTGTAAATAATATTGTTCCAATAATAGCATCGTTATCCTAGTAATTATTGCGATACATTCTTCAATATCATGGCAAAAAAACCTTGGATATTTGAGGCGTGGAATATGTAACTAATCAAAAACACTGAACACAGAATGTGCTTCAATAAAACAGGGATGAAAGTGGTCTCCAGCGAAAATCGCGGAAATCAAGTCGAGTGTATTACACCAACAGTGAATTTCCACGAAAACGCGGACTTTCCCCCCAAAGGATTAGCACTGCCATTGAATTGTGGGAAAATGCTGGAAGTCAGGTTTCAACTATCCTTGTTGTGCCTATATTATCGCCCATATCTAACTCATTCTTGCTTGCGTCTTCTATTCTACCAACATCTAATGTCATATAAGAATGGTACTCAAACCCAATTATTGTCAAGTACATCCAAATTCATTGGCATTTTATTCAGCATTAATCGGTAAATATCTAAAATCGCGGAAATCCGTGAAATCGCGGAGATCGTTCATCCCTGATAGATAAGTGTTTTGCTATCGAACATTTGATGATTTGACCTGGCTGGGCACCTTTAAGCTGACGTCCTCACTTCTCATGACCGGACCGGTGTGGTGGTTTCAGCTCGTTCCCGTGCTCAGCCGTGTCCCGTTGCTTCTGCGCATATATATATATACCCATTTACAATGCATGCCAGTATAATCGTTTAAAAACATCGGAACAGGTAAAGAGTAACAGGTTTCGTTATATATGTCATGGGGGTGATGAAAATGGGAAATATTGTGCCTAGAGCGGGACTCGAACCCACATCTCTTTGCACTCCGGGCCAGTGTGCTAACCATTACACCACCTAGGCTCCCTGATATCAACACACTCCCCACGCCTACCTGTCTATGTGGTTACTTGCCTGAGAGGTCAGTGCAGACCACTACACTCGTCCCCCTGGAATTGTAAGTCTTGTAATGCTTACAATTACATACATACAGGCAATGCACTAACACATACATACACAGGGTAGGTTCAACAACCATACAGCGCAAAGCTTGTACAGGATCCTGATCACGGCAACCAGTGTCGTGGGGGTGATGAAAATGGGAAATACTGTGCCTAGAGCGGGACTCGAACCCACATCTCTTTGCATTCCGGGCCAGTGTGCTAACCATTACACCACCTAGGCTCCCTGATATCAACACACTCCCCACGCCTACCTGTCTATGTGGTTACTTGCCTGAGAGGTCAGTGCAGACCACTACATATATATGAAAACTGGTCAGCATGAGATGGGATTTTAAAACATCAATAAAAACCTTCCTACTTATTTTTTTCCTTATACTTTTCATATTCATGTTCAGATTTGATGAAAGAAATAAGGGAAATATAATAAAACTGTGTGCAACTTTGGTCTTTTTAGTTATGAACTGTTTTTTGTACCAAAAAACCCCATTTTACAGTCAGCCATTTGTAACATGACATATGGGATGTGGTTGAATCCTTATTAACATCTTGTATTGCATTGATATATCAAACAAAACAGTTCCCAAATCAAAAAGGAAGTATTTATTAACATGTATGCATGCTTAAATTAAAGAAAATAAATATTTGATGTCTTCAGAAGTAAAATTACAAATTTCCGTCACACGTGTAACCAGTGGTGTCTGGATGCCACACAAATATTGTACACTAATTATTCAGTGAATAAAGCATGGCTGGGAATTACTTTTTTTTAATCAATATAAGCACTAGATATTTCTGTATATTATGCCATGATTAATATGCTTCTAAGTATGATATTATTTAATTCTGATTAGATATTTATTAAGCAGACTGTGTGGTGTCCTAAACATGTGTTACACGTGTGACACACATGTTATACTGCCATAAGAGATATCTTATTCATGGACTACACCTTTATTTTTTATCTCATCAATTTATATTTTACATAGATGTAAAGGGGAGATTTCCAGCTTTCATTTGCAACCAAAAAATTTAAATATTAAATTTTAACTCTCCATGTGACACTTCTGGCCAGTTTTCAGGAGAGTGACCCATATATATATATTAATTCCTTTATTGAACAGTAAGTTAAATGTGGTACTGTCCCACACTCTTCCCCGCCAGATAAGAAAAATAATAAAAGGAAAGTATTACAAATGAATATGTACTGAGGAATGGACAATTCTGCGTCGTGACAAGGAAGTAAATAAGACACGCTGAGGTTGGGTAAAAAGGCCCCTCCTCCCCTGCCACCACCCTTAACTATCATGAACAAACCATCAACACACCGAACATCCTACACAACTATCAACCTGTTTAAACACATTGAACATTATATAAGACAGCTAGCTATATACTTACCATAGTTTTATAAGAGAAAAAAATGTAACCCTCAACGATTGTTTGAGTTGCCCCGAGAATACGCTTTCTACTCGGCGCTGATCCCCATTTTTGCAAGAACTACAGTTACTGGTGCTGTACATTATACAGGAAGGGCCGTATGCATGACGCGGGTAAAGTCAAGTCTGGTAGGGTAAAGTCAAGTCGGGTATGGTAAATTCAAGTCGGGTATGGTAAAGTCAAGTCAGGTAGGGTAAAGTCAAGCAGGGTATGGTAAAGTCAAGTCGGGTAGGGTAAAGTAAAGTATGGTAAAGTCAAGTCGGGTATGGTCAAGTAAAGTCGAGTATGGTAGTCAAGTTGGGTATGGTAAATTCAAGTCGGGTAGGGTAAAGTCAAGTCGGGTAGGGTAAAGTCCAGCCGGGTATGGTAAAGTCAAGTCGGTAGGGTAAAGTCAAGTTGGGTATGGTAAAGTCAAGTCGGGTAGGGTAAAGTCAAGTCGGGTAGGGTAAAGTCAAGTCGGGTAGGGTAAACTCAAGTCGGTACGATAAAGTCAAGTCGGGTAGGGTAAAGTCAAGTCGGTAGGGTAAAGTCAAGTTGGGTATGGTAAAGTCAAGTCGGGTATGGTAAAGTCAAGTCGAGTATGGTAGTCAAATTGGGTATGGTAAATTCAAGTCAGGTAGGGTAAAGTCAAGTCGGGTATGCTAAAGTCAAGTCGGGTATGCTAAAGTCAAGTCAGGTAGGGTAACGTCAAGTCGAGTATGGTAGTCAAGTTGGGTATGGTAGATTCAAGTAGGGTAGGGTAAAGTCGGGGAGGGTAAAGTCAAGTTGGGTATGGTAAAGTCAAGTCAGGTATGGTAAAGTCAAGTCCGGAAGGGTAAAGTCAGGCCGGGTATGGTAAAGTCAAGTTGGGTAGGATAAAGTCAAGTCGGGTATGGTACAGTCAAGTCGGGTAGGGTAAAGTCAAGTCGGGTATGGTAAAGTCAAGTCGGGTATGTCAAGTCAGGTAGGGTAAACTCAAGTTGGGTATGGTAAAGTCAAGTCTGGTTGGGTAAAGTCAAGTCGGGTAGGGTAAAGTCAAGTCAGGTAGGATAAAGTCAAGTCGGCTAAAGTCAAGTCAAGTCGGGTAAGGTAAAGTCAAGTCAAGTCAGGTAGGGTAAAGTCAAGTCAGGCAGGATAAAGTCAAGTCGGGTAAAGTCAAGTCAAGTCGGATAATGGTGGTCACATTACGTTTCTCGCCAACGCGCTTCGACGTGTCACTTTTTGGCAAAATGTTGGGAGACGTCTGGAAGCATTACGCGTGCGTCAGGCGCGCGTTGGTAATTGTTGATGGACGGCGATGGTCAGCGACGCACGTCAGGGTATCGGCAAAGTTTTGTAAGTAAGGTAAAGTCAACTCAGGTAGGATAAAGTCAAGTCGGGTAGGATAAAGTCAAGTCTGGTAGAGTAAAGTCGGGTAGGGTAAAGTCAAGTCAGGTAGGATAAACTCAATTTGGGTATGTAGGGTAAAGTCAAGTCGAGTAGGGTCAAGTCAAGTCGGGTAGGGTCAAGTCAAGTCAGGTAAAGTCAAGTTGGGTAGTGTAAAGTTGGGTAGGATAAAGTCAGCTAAAGTCAAGTAGGGTAGGGTACGCTAAAGTCAAGTAGGCTAGGGTAACATTAAGTAGGGTAGAGAAACGTCAAGTAGGGTAGGGAAACATCAAGTAGGGTAGGGTAACCTCAAGTAGGGTAGGGTAATGTTAAGTAGGGTACGGTAACATCAAGTAGGGTAGGGTAAAATCAAGTCAGGTTAAGTCAAGTCAGACAAAGTCGGATAAAGTCACTGAAAAAGGCGTCAACAGCAAAACAATACACATAGTCCAGAACTTGAATTTTATTGAAAATTAATAGAAATATAGAACAATTTGGCATAAACATGGGTACGCCTACATCCATGCAATATAATAATATAATGAATATATTAAAGACACAACTATCCATAATTAAGCATTTTGGGCTGAGAAACATACAATACATGTGGGTACCAGTTAGTGTACACTGTGCCAGTGTATCTATCAGGCTCATAGCAGTACACACCGGTACCAGGGCCGCGTTCAGGGTCTGTCTCGGAGGCGCCTCGGAGTTGGCCGTGACGTCATGCTAGTCTGAATGGCAAAAGCAGTTTGTTGTCTCGAAAATGGCCGCCCCCATAGGGGGCATTTGCAATGGAAAAGCTGCGCTGTGATTGGCGGCCATTTTCGAGGCGCTTTTCATCTCCAGTCTGAAAAGAGATGCGTCTCTGAGACGCACCCTGAACGCAAACAGGCCAAAAAGCATCGCGGAGACATCTCCGCAGCGCCTCTAAGACGGACCCTGAACTCGGCCCTGTTAGAGGGGATTCCCTAATCTAAAAATAACTGCAATGATAGCTACCCTGATCACTTTTTGCGCCCCTGCATAGAGCTTGACTTACTTTGCCACCCTGGTGATAGCCACCCTGGTGATAGCTACCCTGGTGTTAACTCTTAACACCAGGGGCCGTATGCATGGAGCGGTGTTAGCGAGCCAAAACTGGCTTTGAACGAGATTTCTAGCTTAGCGGCGAAAAGTCGCTATGCATGGAGCAGTGTTCCGGAAACACCGCGAGTTTAAGGTCGGATATTCTAACACCACTCCATAGCAGGTTTACGGGCAGTGTTAGCTACCGATTAGGCCCAAATCTATTCAATGCTATCATATTTAACAGAATTACATACTCTAAAAGTGAAATTTTATCAAATTAACCTCAAAATCGAACCGATATTAACGCCGCCGCTACATCGGTGGCGATATTAATATTGTCGAATCGACGAATGTAAACAAAACAAATCGCCGCCACATCAGCGGCAATATATTACGCCCAAATCTATTCAATGCTATCATATTGAACAGAATAACATGCTCAGAAAGTGAAATTTGGTCAAATTAACCACAAAATCGAAGCGATATTAACGCCGCCGCCGAAATTTAGTCAAATTAAACCAAAAATAGATGCGATAATATTGTCAAATAGCGGTACTCGCCGGGAACAGGCTCAGCAATAACAAGGCTTGCTGGTGCCCGGTGTGTGGAGAAGGCAATTGGCCGGTACACGCCGGTACCAGTTAAGGAGGATACACCAAATCTATAAATAACTGCACGTTTAGCTAACGTGAACGGTTTAGGCTCCCATGCATACGGCGTGACATACTTGCGGTGATAGCTACCCGGTGTTACCTGTTAACACCACACAACGCTAACACCACTTCATGCATATTGCCCCAGGCGAGCCAAACACCGGTTCATGCATATGGCCCAAGGAGCCACTCCCTTCATTATACAGGATCGGTGCTGTAACTAATACAACACTGATCAAACTTAGATTATATAGACTGTCAATTCCACATTCATCTGCACCAGGAGCAGTGGCCGAATCGGTAGAGCACGGGCCTCGTGTGCGGGAAATCGTGAGTTCTGTTCCTGGTTGAGTCAAACCAATGACTTATCAAATTGATTCTTGTTGCTTCCTAGTTTGTCGCTTGGCATTAATAGGATAGGGCAAGGACTGGTTAGAACAGTGTCAGGATTATATAACTAAGTGGCATATCGGGTCATGGTGCTGGTGGCCTGATTTCCCAGTGCGGCAGCACTATAAAGTTGCCATGAGTGTGCACTGTCACAAGTCGGTACCCATCCTGATATGACCTTAGATGTTGCCAGGACATAAAACTCCAACAACCAACCAGCCTACCAACCGGGTTCGAATGCATGAAGCGGTGTTAGCTTATCATGGTAATAGGTGTTATCCCCGGGATAGCTATCGCGAGGATAGCAGTGCAGTTCATTTCATATGCAGGGGCGTAGCTAGGCGTACGCCAAAACGTCCACATCGTTTTGTCAAAAAAATAATAATAAAGAGAGAGAGAGAGAGCGGTTACTTAGATATGATTTCATATTCGTCATGGTGTGACGCCGTAAGCTGCCCCCTAAACCCCCTGCCGAAATTAGGACCACACATCGTTAAAGGTCTAGCTACGCCCCTGATATGCATGAGCGTGAATCATGGGATAGCTATCTGTGCAGCTTTTAGATTTGGGGTTTCCCTCTAACTCAGTAACTGGCACTGGCATTATGGGCAGGGTAAATCAATTCATCGGATACAAAATAAAGTACTGACCCTCAGCGAGTCAGTTCAGCTTCTACTAGCGACTTGGAAATCCAAGGTGCTTCCTGCTAGCATTAAAGTTCTGCAGTGACGTCATTACTCTTCAGCATACGTTTTCATCGCCCATGAAAATGCGAACTCGGCGGGCTAGTTCTCCTCAAAATGGGGTGTGGATGGTGGTATTTTGAACATTACATTTGTCAGATTTCAGTTTTTGCTAAGGCTATCTGGCTCATTCTCCTGAAACCTGTTCAAAACTGTGACATAGAGGGTAACAATTCAGAGTGTGAATTTTTTCATTTCTTTTTGGAAATAAAAGCTTGATATCTCTTGTCTACAGAAATATAAGACACAAATTGACAGGATTACAGGAACTTGATTAATCACACATCACACATTATGTCATTTACCATTGCAATACAATTCAGTGTCTTGAATGTTACAGGACACCAAAACGTACATGAATCAAGTAGATTGAGGAGCTAATTTTCCTTTATTTGCAAAGTAATTTGACAAAGGTTTTTCCCAATGTTTTCTGTTTTTCGTTGTTTTCTATCCTAGCAACATCTAAGGTCATATGAGAACGGGTAGAAACTTGTGACAGTGCACATGTATGGTGACATTAGTGCTGACCAGTAGGAAATGGCTCCTGTCTTGAATGTTACATCTATCTCTGCTGAAGACACCACCACATTTTCCCTTCTGCAGGCGCAGTGTCATACGCACAAATTAAAAATGTCATAATTTGTTGCCGCAAGTCACCTGATGTAAGATTCATGCGCTACGATAGTAAAAAAAATTGTTCTTTTTTGTACTTAAGGTTGCATAGTCCGATGGTTTTGCGTTTTGGTATTTTTTTTAGGTAAATATACTAAATTTATCGGTATAATTTACCTTATTTCAGGTTAAAGTAACTTTGATTATAAATGGATAAGTTTTAAGATATTTGAAATTCAAACATGCAAACTTAGTTTTGGCAAGCACGCCAAAACTCTGACACCATAGGCTTCAACAGTAACACGTTCTATCAAATTGTCTCAGTGTTCCCTTCTATGTGGCAATAAATACTTAATATGTGCATCAATATCTAAGTTACATATGTAGAGTCAAATCTATATAATTATTTTGGTTTTGAAAAGTTGATGCTTCATCGGACTATGCAGCTTTAATGTTACACCCTTTTTGAGACACCACAGGAACCATCAATAAAGAAATGCCTGTAATTCAGTTAATACCTACTCCCATATCACAATAAAGCAGAAAGGACTTGGGGAAATGTGTTCATAGATCATGCAGACAAAAAAAAAAGAGTTTCTAGTTTATATCTGTGAACAATACACAATATTGTATTTCCTACTGGCAAGACACCACTGTACCATTCAAGACACCAATAATCTTCATTTAGTTTGGGACTGTCCGTACAAAGTTATACACAGTAAACATTATTTCTATGTAAATTTTCAACCTCCTTACGTCTCATGACATTAAATCTTTTTAATCATGAAAGTTTTGAAGAAAATATGTGATCAACTTTCCTTAATTTGGACATGTCACAAATACCATATAAAAATGCAGCGTATTCACAAAAAAAGACCAACAGCACAACAAATAAAACACATTCACACATTGTGGCATTTCCCTTATTTCTCAAAACACATTAGATTAGAAATATATGAGCCTGTCTCAAAAGGTGCTAGCTCTTCGTTTTTTTGTCCATAGTAACGATTGACACAAAACAGCACAGAAACGGTTACACTGAAAACACAAGGACATTTGTTTCAAATCAATATGTATTCTATTGGGATTATGAAACACCATGTAAAAAGCAAATCAGTTTATCCTGAGCAAATGCATAAGTAGATAGTGTGTTGATCGTTACAATAGACAAAGGTTTGTCCCATATTGCTTAGCACCTTTTGAGACAGTCTCATATAGCAGTAGCTAACAGTTTGATGTTTTAAGAATGTTTTTATTTCATTGAGAAAAAAGCATCCTCTGTGATGCAGGTTTCAGGAGAATGACTCATCTACAGTTGTAGATGTCACTGATATATAACTGTGAACATTTTCAATCTACAGATATCTTTCTAGGATAGCGCTAAATCTGGTAAATACAAAGAGGGATAGGCTAAGACAGGATAAGATCGGGTGAATAGCGCTAACACAGCCCCATGCATAACATTTTTATACTGCTATCCTGGTACAGTATAACCCCGTTTAACCAAGCTCGTTTAAACCAAACAATCGGTTAATACTACCATTTATCATATAAAAAAGTTGGTTAAACCAAAGTCGGTTAATCCAAATTATCGGTTAATCCAAACAAAATTGTCGGACCTCAGGCCACTTCCGGTACGGTTAATGGAACCATATCAAGTGAGGAAAAAAATCAACTGTGGCATACCACAAGGGTCAGTCCTGGGACCACTCCTCTTCCTCATATATATATAAATGATCTAAACAACTGGCTAGGCACTGAAAACATCCAACTATATGCAGATGATACTGTGGTATATACTGCAGGCAAAACATCTGAAGAGATCAAAACAAAGCTAAATCAAACACTAATGAAACTAACTGAATGGTGCCATCGAAATAAGATAACTATAAATAGCAATAAATGGAAGACGGTGCTATTCGGTACCAGACTAACCAGTAACAACAAAATAAAATGTCTCCTGGGAAACAATGAGTTAGAACAGGTAGACAACTACCGATATCTCGGAGTTGACCTGGACAGGCAATTAAACTATGACCTTTGCATAACAAACACTATCAAAAAAGCAAACCACAAAATATGGCTACTGGCAAAACTAAGGTACTACATGACTGAAAGCACGGCAATCGAAATATATAAAGGCATGATCCTTCCCTACTTCGACTATGGTGATGTAGTGGGGGGAAATACCGAACTACTAAACAAACTACAAGTGATGCAAAATAAAGCCCTTAAAATATGCCTCCAAGTACACAAAAGATATCCCATGATAGAACTACACACAAATGCAAAGCAACACTATTAACAAGCAGAAGAGAAACGCACCTGAAAATACTAGCACACCACTACACCACTAAACCGGATTACACAGTAGCCCCCCGCAGGGACACTAGACACATGGCGGCCCCAATATTCCTAATGGAAAGAAGCAACATGAAAATACATTTGAGAAGTGTACTAAGCATGGCAGCACATGCCTGGAATAAACAAAACGCAAAATTACGGGCACACCGTAACCCTGACCACTACAAAAAACTCCTAAAGAAAACAATTCCTTACTGACACACCAAAATCACACCTGCCCCTGAGTGCAGTCACTGCTTGCTGTGTATGGGCACAGAAAAAGTGGTAGGCACTAAACAGAAAAAATAGGAAAATTAGCCCTCCTAAGTATAAAGGAAATGAGGAAAGCTATCACCACATGGCACAGTCCACCTAGGTATGTGTAATGGCCCAAACAACACAGCCATCCCACCTGGCTGCAGTCCTAAAGGGTCTGAGTGTGTTCTAGGACACGAGTGCACTATCTAAGGACATGGTTTAGGTGAAAGGATGCTGTAACAAATCAAAACATTAAAAAATCTGAATGGAACGGGATTCTCTCCCGCAAGCCTCCATGTCACCCAAGTAGATGTACATAGTAGGCTAAGGTATCATACTGAGACTAGACAAAAAAACTGGAAAATTACAAAAAAACTAACATAGGCTATTACTAACAACCAAAATTGCCGAAGGCTGACCTGAGCAGACACAGGTAAACACTCCTGGGCAAAGGAACAGATCAAGCCAGCACCACAGCTGTCCAGCATTGAAAACAAGCACCCTCACAGGAGCTTATACATTATGGGCAGAGTAAATACCTCATCAATAAAAAAAAAAATTTTAAACAAAAAAAAACAATCAAACTGTCACTTGGTTATAAGGTCATCTGATACCCCACCAACTTTTTTATATGATAAATGGTAGTATTTTTAAGGGACCCTAAAAATTTGTTTGGATTAACCGATCGTTTGTCTCAACCGAGCTTGGCTTAACAGGGTTACACTGTATGTACATAAAAAACTGTGTCCATATACATTGTATAGTACATGTGCAAGACACTCTTACTCAAAGTCAAAGCCAAAGCTTGGTTAAACAATGATCAGTTAATCCAAGCAAATTTCTAGGGTCCCTTCAAGTTTGGTTCAATGGGGTTATACTGTAATATGCACTATCGTCAGTACAGGGTGGTAAGAGCGGTAAGACGGATTCATGCATATGGTCCCAGGTCTATTTGCTCATCTTGTTTTCTACCCTTTTCCTTTGTCTGCCTTGTCTTCTTCCTCCTTCCACAGAATGTAACAGTCAACAAATGTAAATCTCCAACTATCATATTTGAATGTACCAAGAGATAAGTGCTGCTGGGGCACACAGTGGAGACACCCCCTGCCAACCCGCCATCTGACGGCAGGGGCAAGAACTAATGTCTGAGGAGCAGCGCACCGCATTGCCTCCGCCAGAAAGGTCGATTATGCTTAGTTCTCGGCGGCGACGCTAGGTGGCGGGTCGGCGCCACTGGGCGAACAAACGTTGGCTGACTGATGGCGACACAAGGGGGCTGTGTGTGTGGCCATGATTGACTGATGGCGACATCAGGGGCCGTGGGCATCCCTGACTGATGGTGACATCAGGGGGTGTGGCCATGCCAAACTGATGGTGACATCATAGGGCCTGTTCGTACCTGACTGATGGTGAAACCAGGGGGCGTGGTCGTACCTGACTGATAGTAATAAGAATAAACGTACCAACAGACTATCTATCTGCTAATGAAATGCAGACAATCAAATAACTTATCAGCAGCTACTGGTTGTTAAGACAACAACACTACAGCTGGCCAGCATTGAAAACAAGCTATGGACAGAATAAATACAGCCTCAATAATAAAAAAATCCAAAAAAAATCAGGGGGTGTGGCCATGCCTGACTGATGGTGACATCAAGGGTGTGGCTGCACCTGGCTGATGGTGACATCATGGGATGTGGCCATGCCTGACTGAGTGACATCAGAGGGTGTGGCTGCACCTGACTGATGGTGACATCAGAGGGTGTGGCCATGCCTGACTGATGGTGATATCAGGGGGTGTGGCTGTGCCTGACTGATGGTGACATCAGGTGGGGTGTCCCTGCCTGACTAATGGTGACATCAAGATGTGTGGCCATGCCTGACTGATGGCGAAACCAGGGGGTGTGGCCATGCCTAACTCATGTTGTCATCAGGGGGTGTGGCCATGCCTGACTAATGGTGGCATCAGGGGTGTGGTCGCACCTGACTGATGGTGACATCAGGGGGTGTGGTCGTACCTGACTGATCTTGACATCAGGGGTGTGGTCGCACCTGACTGATGGTGACATCAGGGGTGTGGTCGCACCTGACTGATGGTGGCATCAGGGGGTGTGGTCGTAACTGACTGATGTTGACATCAGGGGGTGTGGCCGTGCCTGACTGATGGTGACATCAAGGTGTAAAATATTCTGATATATGCCTTAGGGGGGAATGCAAATGTTCTATTACTGATCGGTGTATGTGACCAGGTGCATGTATGTATAACCGTCGTGGACACCAGTTTTGTCAAATGGCTAAGCCTCGAATATGTGATTGTGTAGGCAGGCTATAGTGAAATCAATACAGACAAAGACAAAGGAAGAGTACCACTATGTCTATTTACATCCCACTCAGGCACCACCAGCCCATACATATATATATGTATGGGCTGGTGGTGCCTGAGTGGGATGTAGCCTGCCTACACAATCACAGATTCGAGGCTTAGCCATTTTACAAAACTGGTGTCCACGACGGTTATCGACACTATACGGTTAGTAATACGTTGGTTATTTGACCACAACGGTTATTTAACACGATGGGTGGTGACTACGTTACTTACAGAAAACAGTGTTGATTTAAAAGATTAGTAACTTGTTGGCTGTAACTTGTTTGGTGTGTTGTGTAGGTAGTGTTTTTTCTGCTATTTTATTGGACTCTGTGGGGGTTTGGAATTTATTCGGAATTGGGTTTCTCGACGAATATTTCCGACAATACTACTATTTTAGAAGGTCCGTTAGACTTTATTGATGGTATGTCTGTAACGTGCCGTCATTGAAGCCTCGCATCACCACTAAACAATATTTGTTTACAGGACTACTTTCGGCTTTTCTTTAACCTTGTCACGGAGGGGTGAGCGTAGGAATACACTACGTCATTTTTTTTCCTATTCAGTGTACACTGGGCAAATTATTCTGCTGATACGGGAGCGTTAGAAGCATGGTCTAAATTTATGGCACTTAGGCTAGATATTCTTAGAGAGGAAAATGATGAGCGTTTGTCTGATTTCAGGGAGAGGACGGAATTACAGGAGGATGGAGAAGAACGTAGGGAGGCATGTGAACTTTTGCAGGTTGAACATAGACAGAGAGAGGTACGAAATAGATTGTTGAAAGCAGATGGCAAGTCTGTTTGTTCCCTTGTTGGACGGGTCAGACAGAGGGGCGTTACATAGTTGGATTGACTTGATCAAACGTATCAGGACTCTTGCAGATGTTTCAGACTTAGTCTTTTCTTTTCACCACTTTTCAGCTAAAGGTGATAACAACAATTTCTTGACATCCATAATCACTCTCCAAAAGCGAGTCTGTAGGGACAGCTCAGCTAAAAGGTTATAAATTTTTTTTCTTGACATCCTTAATCACTTTACAAAAGCGAGTCTGTAGGGACAGCTCAGCTAAAAGGTGATAAAAAAAATGTTCTTGACATCTTTAATCACTTTACAGAAGCGAGTCTTTAGGGACAGCTCAGCTAAAAGGTGATGAAATTCTTTCCTTCTTAAATTATTCATACAGAACAATTCATCTACAAACTGTTGTTCAACTACAAAGCTAAGTTGGGGTTTGCAAAATCTAGAGTGAGACTACAAAGCTGTTGACTGGTAGTAATATACAGTAGACTGACAACTAGATTACTAATATTACTAAAATTGCATATCAATTTTTGCTTGGATCTGACCAAGAAATACTATAAAATAACATTTTATTAACTTTATGCTGTCATTGAAATTATTGATATTGGTCTATGGATCTGATTAATTGTCTTTGAGCTGGAAAATGCATATTGTTATATAATCTATAGGGATAGATTTGAGAGTTGAAAATACTTGAGGAAATGTATTATTCAAATACTTTACTGAATAAAACTCTGATATATGTTAATGCGAAGAAAGGTAACTTTCTGCGAAATGATGACCAAGATCAATAGCGACTCTGCGAGAATGGATCGATATCGTCAATATCGCAACGCAAATGCAGTAGTTTATAGGAGAACATTGGCATATCTATAATTAAATCGAAGAAATAATTGACATTTCACCGATGGAGACAATTAACATGAAGAAACGACGGCATCTGCTGGAGAACGTGTATGGAAACCGCGACAGCATGTAAAACTAAAGCTAAAAGCTAGAAATCTACTGTTATTTAATAATATAGACGTGGCCATTGTAATTTCAAAGTTTGAAGCGAACCACTGTCATTGCTTTGTTTACCTTTTACGCTGAGTATATCCTGTGGGTATACAGCTTTCTGTCGTTCGTGCTATTTTTGTTAAACCTGATATTTGATGTTAGATACTTGTACATAATGTACAAAATGACATTTTGATTCTATTTCTGCCTTTATTTACACTCAAAACAACTTATTTTTGGTGAAATCCGAGTATTTGATTGGGTTCTACAAGAAAATAGTCAGTAAAACTAGCTCATCGATTCAAATCGCTTAAGCCTTCGTTTTCCCATAGGGTTTGTATCCGCAATGTTAAATCTATGGAGACCTGTCGAACAACCACGCGTCTACCATCGATGCCATTGGGTTTCTCCGAGTTTGACAGCCGGAAAGACAAAATGGGTGGGCCAAGCATATCGATTAGGAACTAAATGGTAGTAACGCCAAATCCGATTTGTAGCAATGTCAGGTCGATGCTGTCAGACTGAACACTAACCACACAAGGACATCTGAAGTGTCAGAGTTGGAAAAAGGTTGGATTGGACTAAAAATGGTCGCAAATTGTTTGCATGTATCTTTTAACATCATATTGAATGTCAGAAATGGGTTATATTCTTTGTAAGTGGCAGAAAAAGGTGATTATAAAATGTTTATTTTTTATTCGAAGTCAGAAACCTTATCCATTAAAAATGTTAGATATTAAGATATTATTAATTATTGGTTGATGGATTCAACAAGGTAAAATGGAGACAACGTAGAATTGTAAACTTCTTTCTTCGCTGTGTATTTTGGAAGCAGGTGGTAAGAAGTGGAGGGGCGGAATACTAGTAAAATATTCCGATATACGGCATAGGGGGGGAATGCAAATGTTCTATTACTGATCAGTGTACGTGACCAGGGGCATGTATGTATATATATATAAGGGCTGGTGGTGCCTGAGTGGGATGTAAATAGACATAGTGGTGCTGGCAGGTCTGGGTGTGAGGGCACTCAGGGCCTACCCCCTCTGCTGGGATAGTGATCACTACACTCAAAAGTCAAGGTTGGTGGTGGCCATGGGGGCCATACAGCTTGGTGGTGGTGGTGGGCAGACCACTGGTAGCCATGGGGACCAGGAATGCTGGATCCCTATTAGTAGGGCCAAGAATGCTTGTTTTCCATTGGGGGAAAGGGGTGGGGTGATACTCTACAATGAACCCATGTAACCATATAAATAATAAACCAGAGGGATTGACAGTCTCTTCTTCTTTACACTTTATACTCTTCCTTTCTCTTTGTCTGTATTGATTTCACTATAGCCTGCCTACACAACCACATATTCGAGCCTTAGCCATTTTACAGGGTGATACTCTACAATGAACCCATGTAACCATATAAATAATAAAGAGGGCTTGACTCTTCTTACACTTTATACTATTCCTTTCTCTGTGTCTCTGTATAGATTTCACTATAGCCTGCCTACACAGCCACAGATTCGAGCCTTAGCCTTTTTACAAAGGGGTATGGCCATGCCTGACTGATGGTGACATCAGGGGATGTGGCCGCACCTGACTAATAGTGACATCATGGGGGAGCGGGGGGGGGGGGTGTGGCCATGCCTGACTGATGCCGACACCAGGGGGTGGCCAACTGATGGTGACATCAGGGGGGCTGGCCAGATACACTGTTTCTTAAAGTTTAAAGTTGCCTAGTCCGATGGTTTTGAGTTTCTGTCATTTTCTGAGATAAACATACTAGGTTTGATCGTTATAATGCACCCTACTTTAGTGTGAAGTAATTTTTATTTTAAATGGCTAACTTTTGAGATATTTGAAGTACATGCATGAAAGATTAATTTTGGAAAGCACGCCAAAACTGCCACCACAGGCTTCTGCAGTAACTGATTCTATTAAATTGCTTCAGTATTCCCATCTATGTGCCATGATTGATAAGTGCATCAGTATCTAAGTTAAATATGTAGAATCAAATTGAGATAATTATTCTGGTTTCTAAAATGGTATGTTTTAATAGGACTATGCAGCTTTAAACACATACAATTTGTCACAGTTAAACTGATGGCTAACTAAATGAATTAATTTCCTAGGTACAAACTAAGGACTAACTAAAGTACTCAGTGATCATTTCTTTGCGACAGTCTTTTCAAAATGCCATTTTTGCAACCACAGAATTACATGAGGGTTTGAAGTTTCTTACGGTTGGCATGGTCGGCAACATGTGTGCACATGTCAAGACACAAATATCAGAGGCGGTGGCCTACCGTCTCTGCAACATGCATCTTGATGTGCGCACACATGTTGCCTACCGTCTCTGCCATGTGCGTATTGATGTGCATGCACCTGTTGCTGCTTGTTAGATGCAGCCCGCCATCTCTGTCGAATGTGTCTTGATGTGCACGCACATATTGCTGGCTGTTAGTTGTAGCCGACCGCCTCTGTCGCATGCATCTTGACGTTCGCATCGCATGTTCATGGTCATTAGTTGCAGCCTGTTATCTCTGTAATGGGTGTCTTGACATGCGCACACATGTTATTGGCCATTAGTTGCAGCCCACCATCTCTGCCACATGTGTCTTGACATGCATGCACATGTTGCCGACCATTAGTTGTGGCCCGCCGCCTCTGATATGTGCGTCTTGATGTGCGCACACATGTTGCCAACCATTAGTTGTGACATACCGTCTCTGACGCATACATCTTGACGCGCGCATCCTGATGTGTGCACACATGTTGCCGGTTGTTAGTTGCGGGTGCTGTCTCTGCCATGTGGGTCTTTATGTGTGCACATATGTTGCCAACCGTTAGTTTTGGCCCATCTTCTCTGCCGTGTGCGTCTTGATGTGCGCACGCATGTTGCCAGCCGTTGTGAATCGCTTTCCACAGTGCACACACTCATGTGGCTTCACACCTGTGTGGGTCAGCCTGTGTACGATCAGGTGGTTACTTTGGGTGAATCGCTTACCACAGTCACGACACACATGTGGCTTCACACCTGTGTGGGTCAGCTTGTGATTGTTCAGGCCCGACTTGAACATAAATGCCCTGCCGCAGTCTGAACACACAAACGGCCGGTGTCCCAGGTGGATCTTTGTGTGGTTCGAGAGGGTCGACTGTCGGTAGAAGGCTGCGCCACACTGGGCGCACAAGTACGGCCGGTACCCGGTGTGTGTCTGCATGTGGATTTTCAGGTCGTACGACGAGCTGCAGCGCTTACTGCAACTGGAGCACGGGTGTGACTTCTCCGAATCGTGACACAACATGTGCGACTTCAGCGAGCGCGCTTGGTGGAAAGCCTTGCCACACTTGGAACACACGCACGGACGCTCCCCGGTGTGTGTCCTCATGTGCTCCTTCAGGTAGGCGGGAACCCGGAAGCCTTTGCCACACTCCTTACAGCGGTGAGGGTGTTCACGTGTGTGTGTCAGCATGTGGCTCTTCAGAGTTCCCACCTTGCGAAAGCACTCTCCACACACGGAACACATGTGTGGCTTCTCTCCCGTGTGTGTCAGCATGTGTGTCTTTAAGCCATGAGCCAGGCTGAACCCTCTACTGCAGACAGAGCACACATGGGGTTTGCCGACCGTGTGAATCGATGCATGAGCTGTTAATCCTTCCTGCTGCTTGAAACCAGCCCCACAGAGAAAACACAAGAAGGCATTGCCGCCCGCATGGACACGCATCATGTGGTTCTCGAGGTTGAACTTTTGAAGGAAGGTTTGTTCACAGAGGGGACATTTGTGGGTTTTTAAGCTTTTCCTGGCCAGGTGCGCCTCCATGTGGGCGATGAGCTCAGGTACATCACTGAACACCTGATGACAGACAGAGCAGGCATTCCAGGTCCCACCCCGATTAGATTCAGTCTGGTTGTTGGAATCAGCACAGTTTGCACTTAACTCAGCAGTTTTCACTTCAGCAGTCAATGCAGGTGCTTCCACCTTCACTGCACTTACGTCATCAAGGCATTCTTCTGTGAGGGTACACACAGTACCTGCTTCGTTGTCCTTGCACAACTTGTCTGTCGTCAATGTGAGCACCTGCTCTTCCTTAATGTGAGTTGCAATGTGCATTTGCAGACTGTTATGGTCACTGAAGGCTTCCCCGCAGCTTACACACGTGTGTGTGTCTTTAGCAGTGTGGCTGTCCATCGGTGTCGGTGGGATAGTGTCACCTAATCTGTCATTCTCAGGACCAGATGGATCGGGATTCTTGGACGCATGGGTCAGCCCATGTGTCAGTAGATCGCGGGCTGACCCATGCGTCCAAGAATCCCATTTCGAAACAATGTGCAGTTTCTCTCCGACATGCTCCTTCATGTGTTCCTTCATTTCTGCTGCATCACCGAATGACTTCCCACAGTCAGAGCATGCGTGTACTTCTTCCCCAGTGTGGTAGAGCTGGTGTCGCCTCATATCGGAGAGCTTGCTGAACTGCTTGTCACACTGAGGACACTGGTGTGCCTTGTGCCCGGTGTGTGCATGCTGGGTGTGTGCATCCAGCTGCTCAGCGCGTCTAAATCCCTGGCCGCAGTCAGAACACATGAATGACTTCTCTCCTGTGTGCTTCAACACATGGCGCTTCATCACATTGCTGCGAGTGAACTGGAGCGCACAGACGGGACACTGGTATGGCTTTTCTTTGGTGTGTGTGTACATGTGTGTCCTCAGAGTGCCAGCCTGGGTGAAAGCCTGACTACAGACACAACACGAATAAGGCCTCACTCCAGTGTGGATTCTCATGTGGGTCTTCAGGTTTCCCAACAAGCTGAACCCTTTACCACAGTCAGAACATGTGTGCGGCTTCTCTACCGTGTGGGTCAGCATGTGTGATCTCAACCCGGCTGGTACCCGAAACTGCTTACCGCATTCAGCACACGCATGAACCTTTCTGCTATGTTGGGTTCGCATGTGCACTGTTAATTTGCTAGCTGTAATAAAAGTTTCACCGCAGTTAGAACACATCCTAGGATTCTGTTTATGCACCAACATGTGTGAACGTAGGCTAGTTGCTTTTGTGAATCTCTTACCACAATCAGAGCACACATGTTGCCGTTCTGCTTTATGGGTCGCAATGTGTGTATTTAACTCACTCAACTTACTAAACCCCTCCCCACAGTCATTACACATATGCTTCTTCGCTGCCATGTGCTTCTTCATATGCTTCTTCAAGTCCCTTAACATGCGGAACTCCTGACTGCAGTCTTCACACGAATGTAGCTGTCCTTCTGTATGTGACTGTTTGCTGTGGTAGGTCAGGCCATATATCGTCCTGAACTCCTTACCACAAGTCTCACAGACATGCGGTCTCTTTTTCTTGCGAGGAAGATTAAACCTTGCACCAGCAGACCTAGACCGTCTAGCTGACTTTTTGTGAACAGCAGGACTTGAGTCTTCCTCACTACCAGAATTATCTGTGGGCTGCTCAACGACCTGTTCAGACCATGTCAGGGTTCCCTTATGAGAGTTCAGACATGGTTCTGGTGCAAGCATCGGTCTTCCCTCCTTTGGACAACTGATGTTGCTTTCATCACAGGAATCGCTGGCAATAGATGGTGTCCTATTATCTTCTGTTGAACCAGAGTGTGCAACTGACTGAAGGCACTGCTGAACTATGTTTCTCCTCACCTGGTTCATATTAAACATTGCTCGCGACATGAGCAGGGTCGCATCTTTGAGGGAATCAGATAACTTGGCCAAGATGCTGGCTTTGTCAGATATAAAAGGGTTATTTGACTGCCTAGCCCACTGCTTAAGCTTGACTAATGTGCGTGAATGTTCTGCCAGTGCTGTCATGCCTGTTGCCATGAAGTGCTGAGCCTGTTCCAGCTCCAGGGCCTGCTGCTTGTACTGTGATGTACTAGGTTCACACAGACCATTGTCCACTGTTAACATCTCCAGAGCTGTTACCTGTGTTGGATAATTTCCTTCCTTCTTGATCAGAACTTCAGTGTCTACAGGTGGCCCAAGTAGCCTTTTAAACGGTTCGATGACAACTGCTGAAAGCTGTGCGCCGCTCGCTTCCTTCCCAGTGGTTTGTATTCTCAAACCTCCTGACGACCTGGCATTGACAGAAGTGTCTCCGTGCGACAGCGCAGACTTCCCAAAATGTGGCAGTCCCGCCCCACTTGTGTCCCTACTTGTAATTCGCTCATGACTTTCATCTCTAGACATCTTTGTGTTCAACTTTCACGGATTCACTACAAACTTATTCTTCCTAACTGTATGCTCATCTTGTGATTTAGTTTGCAGATAGGAACACAGATGCCATGGTCTGTTCTAAATCGAGCCTAGAAAAGGAGAGAAGGAAGATGTCAGATTTC
Organism: Branchipolynoe longqiensis; assembly: GCA_030323885.1. Lineage (NCBI taxonomy): Eukaryota > Metazoa > Annelida > Polychaeta > Phyllodocida > Polynoidae > Branchipolynoe > Branchipolynoe longqiensis. The sequence continues at coordinate 113,372 of JASIRB010003643.1, forward strand.
GGACTTGCAGCTTAGGTTAAGATATTTAATATTTATTGTGATGAAACTAAGCAAACTCGCTTCACTAGATGTTTAATAATAACAGGTTTAGATATATTTATCCGATTTCTAGAAAAGTTGGTCTCGTCAGGTCTACCTTACAGTTACAATTTCCATATATGCATAATGCTATACTCAATGAAAAAAAATATATAAAAATACATACAGAATTTTTAACCAAACTATATTTGTCCGGTCAAAAATTATTTTTGTATTTTCATATATATTTGTCCTGATTCCTTTAAGTTTAATTCGTCATATTTTGAGACTGACAATTCTACAATGAAACAAACCAATATGTATTTCATAGTGTAATAGTTATACTGTAAAGCCAGAAATATACCATATTTTGAGACTGGTGATTCCGTAACGAAACAAACAATTCTGTATTTCCGTATATAGGGTATCCACTGATGTCACGCTAAACGGAAGTGCGGCCATTGTGGAGATACAACCACAATAACAAACCCAACTACCTCAATGCAGTGTCAATGGCAGTGAGCAATCTTCATACAGAAAAAGTGAAATATCTAAATAAATACACCACTTAGATACAAACCGTTTGGAAAACATATTCAGCAAACAGATTATAATAAATTTATACGGTTAGGGTTCTGGATTTCTATTAATTCTTAATAAAACTAATGTGTTGAACTGCGCGTACCGGCAAATTCAAGCAGTCAACTAGGCATTGTCAATGGTCATAAGCAATCTTCATACAGAAAAAGTGAAATATCTCTACAACCACACCACCTAGAAACAAATCGCTTCGTACACATATAGAAAACATGTTTACCAAAATTATTTTATTAAATTGATATGGTTAGGGTTCTGCATTTCTATTAATTTTGAATGAAATAGACGTTTTGCACTGCGCGCACTACAGGCAAACTCAATTGGTTGTTTAATAGTTGATATCGCCACAATGGCCGCTTATCCGGTTGATGACGTCACGTGAATACTCTATATTCAGTGTTTGATTCCGTAACAAATACGGAAGAATATGTAGTGTGCACAGCCACAGGTCTGCTTTGTCACAAGTTTGTGTTTTCTCGGTTGGTGTAGGTACCCCGGAATCCGCCGGAATCCGCCGGGAGCGCCACTGTCGCCGGTGCGATAAAACTCGCACAACTTCTTGCGACTTTCTGAGCAGCCCAGTCATGTCGGAAAACGGCACCACATGTGCAACACATGCACACTGCATTGACTGCTACATCTGGGTTTGAAGCACAACAGACTGAGGCACAGATAGAGACCATTTTCAGTGCTGTGTGACATTTGAAAGGCATTTTACCAAGCCATTCAAGTCTTCAGATGCAGAAATCAGAGGTAAGACTGCCATGCATGTTAACTATGATAATGTGAAACTTTAGCATTTTATCTTCCTAAAACTGGTCTTACATTGACTCTAACTGGAATCCCAACTCCACAATTTGATGGCCAAAAGTTGGTGTTTTGATTGGATTCTGGAGTTGAGTGACTCACACGCGGCCCCCGCGGCCCGCGGGAGGGTCGAGGGATGCGTCGGCTACATTAGTCGTTAAATCAACGGTGTTTTGTTGTGTTTGGTAAGCTGAGGTGATTTTCCAGACCAAGAAGAACCTTGATGTGACATTTCATCGGGATCTGACCATTATTAAAAAAGAGCTACAGTTGACTGATATTGAAGGCGGGAGTGATTGTATTACGGTTGCCATGGAAACCTACATTTTCCTGTGATCTAATTTTTGTATATCCGTATATCAGTTTTGATAAGCTGGGGTGATTTGGTATAAGAAGAAGAACCTTGATGTCAAGTTTGATCAGGATCAAACCATTAATAAAGAAACTGCAGTTGTAGGCATGATTGTATTATGGTTGCCATGGAAACCAACATTTTTCTGTGATCTAATTTTTTTTAATATCAGTTTTGATAAGCTGAGGTGATTTGACAGACCAAGAAGAACCTTGATGTGAAATTTCATCAGGATGTGACCATTATTTAAAAATAGCTACAGTTGACTCATATTGTAGGTGGGAGTGATTGCATTATGGTTGCCATGGAAACCTACATTTTCTGGTGATCTAATTTTTGTATATCAGTTTTGATAAGCTTGGGTGATTTGGTATAGGAAGAACCTTGGTGTGAAGTTTGATCAGGATAGGATCATTAATAAAGAAACGACAAGGAAATGTTGTTATAATTAGTCTATTTAACAGCCCTAAATAAGGCACTTCTCTAGTGCATTAGCTAACACAAAAATCTTAAATTCAACAAACTTCAAATGCACATATCTCATTCAATTTTTGGAATATCTTAAAAATTCAAAAAGCATATTGCTTTTGATTCATTGGAGCTTCCAATGAAATTATAATTTGAATGTTTGGAATAATTTGAAAATTTTACTGGGGTACCTAGTTGGTGGTTGGAACTGGCAAGTTACTCTCCTCAAACAGACAACAGGGAAATTATGCATTGGAATTGAGCTAGGAAACCGTTTTCATTAGATTACTTTGAATGTCGAATAAGGAATAAGTCACATTTTGAATAAGGAATAAGTAGCCAACTTGACATCGGTATAAAACCCACGGTTTTCACAATCTTAGTCTTAGACTACCGTTTTAATTCTTGGCCTTAGGCCAAGTTAGGGGTTGACACCTATGTTAGAGTAATTTTAAAATTCGAGTAACTACTACTAGTAGTAATAACCTGAGAAAAACGAGTCCACCAATGTCACAAAGAAAGTTCTACGGGAGTGACTATATTAACTGACTAAGCAGCAAAAGGGATGTGGATATAATACTAAGTCTAACCATATGGTTTAACTCGAAGACTAAGAACTTAAAGAAGTCTATAGCCGTGTTTACACGGGCCATTTAAAACGCCTCATATAAATCCATTTGCCTAGATCGATTCACATTTCCCGTGTAGATGCGAGGCTGTGGCGTTTTAGGGCTGAATCGCTTCATATGAAACGCCTCATCTATACCACCTCGCGAGGTAGTATAGATGAAGCGATTCAGCTTGTTCCCGGCAGTAAACTATACACCTAGCAGTGCTCGCCGGCTACAGGCGCACCACAGGCTGCTGGTTCCTGGCACCAAAACACTCTTTAAACTCTGTCCGTGTAGACGCACCTCAAAAACGCTTCATATGAATCGCCTTGTCTAGAACGTTTCACAATTCCCCGTGTAAACACGGCTTAAGCTGACCTCGGACATGGGCGATATTAGGTGAAGTTGCGACAAAGCAACAGTGATGCGCTGTCTATTTTTGTTATCAAACACGTGGTGGGGAAAAACTGTGTGTTTACTCATATTGTTTCGACTATATATTGCAACATAAACATTAATTTACTTACCCGATATGCCAAATAATCGCTGTTTCTCGAACAAATGGTGCAGACAAGTCGTGATCATGTTCCTTTTGACGCGGTATTGCTGCCACCTGATGAGTGTTGTGAGAACTAGTGTTTCTGGTGAGAATCACTAGGTGGCGCCACGTGATAGTGTCGATTAGACCAGAGTTGTTTGCTCTTCAAAGGAACTTCAATTATCTGATTGTTATCTTGGGGGCATAACATATCTGAAACAAGCATTATTATTTATTGACGGGTTCTGTTTTTTTGTGTGTTTATTTTCTTGGGGTACACTAGTTGTTTAAGCAGGGGAAATTTCAGTCGCAGACGACTGGTATTCCTCATACCACTGCTCCTTGCCCTATCCTAATCAGGTTGGAGAGCTTACCTCGTTCGGGCTATGGTGGTAAATGTACCTAATTCGAGTACCGGTTCCATTTCCAAGGTCGAATTTCATATAAGATTAAGGTGCAGGTTCACAAATATGGTTGTGGAACACTGAGTTTTGGGAAGTTTTCATATTGGAATACATTACTAGAAAGCAAAAAATTATATCGAATTTCCTGAATATTCGTAGGACATTTAGTTGGGACCGGATTGAATAAATTAACAGTGAATATTAGGAAATAATTCAGAAGTTACAACACATGTCTATAGGACAAAACTGCCCATGGCAGTACTGTGTTGGTATAGCCATTAATCTCAAACAATAGAGCAGCCTCCAGTCAACCATGGGGGTATATGCTGGTCTGTGGCCCACTCATATACTTCCACATGCCACTGGGGGAGGTCCTGTGGGGACTGTTGTGCATCATGTAGATATATTTTTTGCATCCCAATATATATATGCATAATAAATAATTCACTGTGATTATGCATCTGATGCATAATCACCACAAAGATGGCTTGTCTTGCTGGTACAACATTAAGAAAAACCTACCTTGAATATTATTGTATTTGATTTATTTTATTGTTTTGACAGCATATATACATATATACACATATACATATACACACATATACATATATTAATAAACACTTTATTGCATTTAAAACGGTATGTATAGCCTCCCAGCTTCCTGGTTCCAAGCCTCCCTCCACCACATCCCAAATATTTGAATAGAAGTAAAAAGTAATAAACAAAAGTAAAATAAATCAAATAAAAATGCCAACCACTCACCAAATATATGTTTATATATGGTTTCGGGAGAACGGTGAATCCGAACACATGGCCTCATGGGTTGAAACCCTGGTCGAGTCAAACCAATGATTTAACAATCTGTTACAGCAACATTAACATTCAACTTACCCTGTATATTATTGCATTTATATTTTATTTATTTTATTGTTGGTTATCACATTTTATTTATATTTATATCATTTGAATTGAGGCCTGCTGCCGGGAGTCTCGGCACCGGGAGGCCGGGAACCCTGGTGCTGGGAAGCCGGGATTCCTTGCCCCGATAGGCTGCCATCTCCTCCCAACCCCGAACCCGAACCATGTATGCCTATTATAAATGCTATACATATACCTATGCATACCTATGCATACCTATGCATACATATATATACACATATTTGATATACATTCATATACATTCATATACATATATACGCATATAAACGTACATAAACATACATAAACAATTTTTATATCTACCTACTTTGGACCAAATTATGTAACTACCATAGTCCTGAGTCTGAATTGAATGAATGAATATACATATGCATACATATGCATACATATACATACATACATATACATACATATACATACATACACATAAAATTATCTGATGCATAATCCCCACGAATATGGCATTTCTCGCTGGTACAGCAACATTAATAAAAACTTACCCTGTATATTATTGCATTCATATTTCATTTATTTTATTGTTGGTTATCACATTTTATTAATATTTATATTATTTGAATTGAGGCCTAGTGTCGGGAGTCTCGGCGCCGTGAGGCCAGGAACCCTGGTGCCGGGAAGCCGGTATTCCCGGTGCCGATAGGCTGCCATCTCCTCTCCCACACCCATGGAAATCCAAACCCGCTATGCCTATTATAAATGTTATACATATACATACATACATATACATACATACATACACATACATATACATACATACACATACATACATATACATATATATACATATGCATACATATACATACATACATATTAACATACATATATATATATATACATATATATACATATATATACATACATATACATACATACATACATATCTATATATACATATGCAGACATATATACATGACTCTACACACATGCATATAAATACATATTGTATTTAGAGATGACTGCATCACATATCTTAGAGTGGTCCTCTATTTGTCACTGCTAAGTTAATCCATATGTAGTCTGTGTCACTATCAGACTTATTGCAACAATGCAAGGGGCCTAACCTCTCACACTTTCACACTCAGATTTTAACCAAACACTGCCATTACCCTAGATAATATTCCATTTATATTAAATTTATTTTTGATTTTGCATGTACATGTACACATACTTTTAAAGCTATATGTATGTATATACATATATGCACATACATATGTATGTATTATATATAATATATAAATAATATTGCAAAATCAGGTGAAGAATAACTTACCAGTGTTCCTAAATGTAAGGATGACTGTGCCAGATCCTTCACAATGGTAATCCATTTGCAAGTACCAAGTTGACTGTTGTGTATTGTGTGCCTTCAGAAATATGTGTGTGCAGTGCACTGTGGCACACACCCTTATAAACCAAATCCAATCCACTCTCACACCTATTCAAAGGGCATAAGCTCTGACACATTCACACTCAGTGAGCTCAGCTGTCAGTGGAGGTGCAGCCCAGAGAACCATTGGCAACCTGAGGTGTGAAAGCTGTCCTTGGCAGTTTTTGGTTAAAATCTGAGTGTTAAAGTGTCAGAGCTTAGGCCCCTTGCAATAAGTCTGAGAGTGAAACAGACTACACATGGGTTAACTTACCAGTGACAAATGGACCACTCTACAATATGGGATGCAGTCATCTCTAAATACAGTATGTATTCACATATATATATATATATATATCTACATATATATATATATATATATATAATTATGTAGTCACATATATAGGTCTCCATATGTATATATGTAGATGTGAATGCATGTATATATAGGCATATATACACATAGGTGCATATGTAATATGTATATTTATATGTATACACATATGTATCTTTATATGTATACACATATGTATGTTTATATCTATATATATATATATTATATGTATACATACATGTATATGTAAATCTAAAAATAATGCCAATAATGATTAAAATAATACGGTAATAATAATGACAAGAATAATGATAATAACGATAATAATGATAATAACGATGATAATAATAACAAATATAAAATGATAAAAATGGAATAATACTTGACGTTACCCGACCTGACTTTACCCGACCTGAGTTTACCTGACTCTACTTTACCCGACTCTACTTTACCCGACTCTCCTTTGCCCGACTCTCCTTTGCCCGACCTGACTTTACCGGACATGACTTTACCGGACCCAACTTTACCGGACCCGACTTTACCAGACCCGACTTTACCGGACCCGTCTTTACCGGACCTGACTTTACCAGACCCGACTTTAGCCGACCCAACTTTAGCCGACACAACTTTACCCATCCCGAATTTACCCGACCCGACTTTACCCGATCTGGCTTTAGCCCAAACAAGTTTGGGTTAACTGATCGTTTGGTTTAACCGAGCTTGGTTTAATGGGGTTGTATTGTATCCCTATATAAACATATATTTGCTGAGTGGTTGGCATTTTTATTTGATTTATTTTACCTTTGTTTATTTCTTTTTACTTCTATTCAAATATGTGGGATGAGGTGGAGGGAGCCTCGGAACTGGGAAGCTGAGAGGTTATACATATTGTTTTAAATCGATAAAGTGTTTATTAATATATGTATATGTGTGTATATGTATATGTGTATATATGTATATATGCTGTCACAACAATAAAATAAATCAAATACAATAATATTTAAGGTAGGTTTTTCTTAATGTTGTACCAGCATCTTTGTGGTGATTATGCATCAGATGCATAATCACAGTGAATTATTTATTATGCATATATATATTGGTATGCAAAAAATATATCTACATCATGCACAACAGTCCCCACAGGACCTCCCCCAGTGGCAAGTGGAAGTATATGAGTGGGCCACAGACCAGCATATACCCCTATTGCTGGCTGGAGGTTCCCCTATTGTTTGGAATATATGGCTATACCAACACAGTTATAACATGGGCAGTTCTGTCCTGTAGCCATGTGTTGTAACTACTGAATTATTTCCTAATATTCACTGTTAATTTACTCAATCCGGTCCCAACTAAATGTCTTATGAATATCCAGGAAATTAGATATAATTTTTGGCTTTATAGTGATGTATTCCAATATGTAAACTTCCCAAAACTCAGTGTGCCATAAGCATATTTTTGAACCTGCTACCTAATCTTATATAAAATTCGACCTTGGAAATTGAACCGGGGCTCGAATGAAGTATTTAACCACCATAGCCCGATCGAGGTAAGCTCTCCAACCTGCTAATAATGCCGAGCGTCTGGTGAGGTAGCGACAAGTATCAATTTTTAAGTCATTGGTTTGACTCGACCAGCATTCGAACCCACAATCCCACAATTTACCAACATGGGAGACGGATGCTCTAACTCATTCGGCCATCCCGTCTGGTTTTGAGGATTATACGCATGGCGACTGATGGATTTTGCATGCTAGGCATATAGCTTAGGCCTACCGTAGACTAGATAAAAGATTCACCACTAGGCTTCCTTATATTAGGGATGAAAAACAACCTTATATAAAAGCTGGCGAAAAATGTTGACACGGTGGAGAAATGAACTGAGCTGATAAATTCTTAATTTAAAAAGCAGAATATATAGTAAAGTTGCCACACTGCGATGTTAACTACTATAAACTTTTTTTTATGGAAATGTATTTTATATAGTTAGGAGAGCAAAATTAGCTTGGTTGCTACTTGTGCAACCTTTATCATTTGTCAGAATTCAAGATGGTGGTCTCAGCCATCTTGAATTTTGGCCAATTTTCAACTTTTGATCTCGATGACATATAGGGCCATGTAATACCTCTTTAAAGGGTTTTCCAGGATGGGGAGTCTATTTCTGGAATATTAAAAAAAAAAAATCAAAGTCAAGGTCAAAGGTCAAATTTTACCTATAATCAGGAAAAAATCACCTGTATTGAGCAATTATAACTTATAATGTCAGGCTGCGATACAGTGTCATACCCCTTTGGAAAAGTAAAAAAGTCAGCGCTCAAGCTCCTAGAGATAGATATACCAGGTCTCGATCAAGTCCTCGGACAGCCTGGCATAACCCACGCTCAGCTCCAGGAGACCGCATACACATTCTTCTTACCCCTCTATGGACAGAAGGGATGTACAACAATGAATGACACATGTGCTCACTTCTACCGTGGCCATAAGAAATATCGGTCACTGAAGAAACTTCCACCGACTGATGACAACCTGCAGCTGCATGTGCTCCTAGCTCCTCTTCAGATGCTACTATGGAAGGCCGCCAACTTTGGTTGGAGCATCGAAGGCTCCGCCATCACACCAGCCATCTCAACAGTGCCAGTTGCTCCCCAAGCACTCCTGGGTGTAGTTAGCTGTAGCTGAACCGCAGAGTGCAAGGCATGCAGTGGCACATGTTGCAGCTGCAACAACTCATGCCTTTCATGCACAAACTACTGCAAATGCGAGGGAGGAGACATCTGTTGTAATCCTTTCAACAGCAGGCAGATGGATATCGAAGACGGTGAAGGGGAGCCAAGTGTCGATGATGAATAAATATACTCTTTATTTCCTTGTTACAGTACTCATCTGCATTCAATCATGAGACTAACCTGGAAGGACAAAGTGACAAATAAGGAAATACTCGAACGGGCGGGGCTGCCCTCTGTGGAAGATCTTCTGATCAAAAAGAATCTCCGGTGGACTGGACACCTCATGAGGATGTCATCAGACAGGCTACCAAAGCAGATCCTCTATTCTCAACTGTCTTCTGGTTACAGAAAGAGAGGGCGCCCTCGTCTCCAGTTCAAGGATACAATCAAGAGAAACCTGAAGCTGAGATACATTAAGACTGACTCATGAAGGCAACTCTCACAGCAGAGAGCTAAATGGAGAGCGGCAGTCAAGTAATGAAAGCAGTCTTTGTCGCATCGCGACCGACAGCATGATAATGACAGTACTTAACATTGCAAGGTCAACATTATGGCAACTTGACTAATGATACCCAGGACCTACCTAGAACCGTAGACAGTCCTACTGATGGGCGGTAAACTTGCAAAAGATATGGTCTGATGGTTGCGTTTTTAAGGTGCAGTCCTGGTTTAATATTGCAATTAATTCTAAAAATGTGGGCACGATGTTGTGAATTGTAATTAAAACAGTCAATCACAAAAACAATAAATATAAAACATGCTCATATAAAATAACCATCTAAAGGTTCTATATCATGTGAAAGAAAGTGATAACTATGAGCTATTTTATATTATAATAAGCCCTTCGACACATTCAGCCTCATTAGGCTAATTAATTATTCTATATATTTAATTATTTTGAATATATAATATATATGTGCTCTATAATATATTAAGGGAATATAAATAAGTACACTATATACCTTTAGTTCCCTATATTATAGTGTACTCACTATATTCTATTTAACTGACCCTGTGTAGTACAGTATTGGCCACACTGGCAACACCTGTGAGGAGCTGTAAGCACTGTATGCCATCTGCGTCTGGCCATTATCTCCTATAGACCCGTTTGGACAGTCAAATTTCTCAGAATATTGGTGTAAGTGCTCGCAGGTGTAGATTGGCCAGATGCAATGTCTTTTATTGTGCGCCAAGCATTGGAAGCGGGTGTTGGTTGAGTACTGGGTACACCAGTGTTCTATGTGGAGGTACACCCTCTATGACCAGTCTGATGACACCAGGAGGCAGGTGAAGAGAGCAGGTGGGGAACTTGTTAACAGGCGTCACATCAGACCTGCAGACGACACCAAACTGAATGCATGTACATTAATTTGATAAACCCTCTTGTATGTGTGTGGGCAGGGAGATTTCCAAGCCAAGATGTCAATACATATAATATATTAATATCTAGCTAGCCAAGCTTGCTCTCCATTGAGGTGATATGAATAATGGTGCCGATGACACATGCAGTGTAAGGAGGCTCGGTACAATAGTGTGGATTACTACTGAAATCACAGTGCTAATTACAAGGAAATAGCACAAATGCATAGTCCGAAGCACTTGGAACAACAGGAGAGTTACAAACTATGTATTGTTAGGATAATACGGAAGAAATCCAAACAAATGACGTAACAACAAAAGGATAGAGTAAGGCCAACTGTTAAAAATGGCGGCAGCCGCTATAAGGGATGATCAGGGGAGAAAAACCACCTACAAGCTGACAATCCCCCAAAATGGTAATGACTTTGAAGAAAAATTCATTGCCACGATACTAGGAGAAAATGGCTAAAAAATAATCAAGGACTGGATAAAAAAAGAAATGAGCCAGCTTCAATCCAAACGGTGTGTGACAAAACTGGAGGAAGGCACTGGGACGGACACGGAGAATATGGAAACAAATGTAAAAACATCTAAGGACACAATCCAAAGCCTCGGAGATGAACTGAACACACTACAAATGGTGTACAATAGCCCAACATTAGAATATGCCTGGTAAAAGGCCAACTACAAGGGCAACAAAAATGTAACACAAAATGGAAAGGATGAAAACAAAAGGGATGACAACACAACGACGCATGAAAAAAATGCCTTACCACAACTGGCAGAGGAGAACAAAAAGCTAAACATAATCGTGTACGGCATCCCAGAAAAAGAAGGTGAGTCCATAGAAAGCACATTATCAAACATACTGGAAAAAGCGGAATGTTCATTCGGCTGGACAGTGGTAAAAAAAGCCAATAGACTGGGGGAAAATAAAGAAAAGAACAACAAATGCAGAATCAAACAAACAAAATGGCAGACAGGAAGACCCGGTGGGAGACCCCACTGACAACACTAAACCCCACACAAGGAACCCAGACTGGGAGGGATAAAAATCCTCCTAAAAAAAGAAAGCCAAAAAAGGGAACTATTCAGAAATAAACAAAAACTGACCAATGAACAAAAATCCAAGATCACACTTAGGGTCGACAAGACTGAAAAGGAAATGATGGATGAAAAAACAGTACAGCAAATGTACACACTGGCCAGGGAAAAAAACGAACAGACCACAGCGAGAATGAGAGGAAAAAACTTTGAAATTGAAGGAAAAGTATACAAACCAACGGAATTCGGGAACATAACTGTTGAAGGAATAAACCCAGAGACGGCGGCAACAAGAACGCATAGCTGGGGAATTTCCTTCCAGCGATACAAAGCCGCCTACAGCAATGTATACGAGTGCCAAAATCCAAGGAAAAGATGGCAAAACCTACAGCTCAGCAGAGCTGTACTACTGCTCGGTTATGGCTAAATACCACAATAAGTTCGATATCATGCGATTTATTGAAGCAACGGACAACCCATACACCATCAAGACTATTGGTAAAAAAGGTATGGAGATCGCCAGAGTGGATAAATACCAATGAAAAAGTGATGGAGGATACTGTAATGGCCAAATTCACACAAAACGAAGAACTAAAAGCGAAAATCCTAAACGCACCTGGGAAAGCCTTCAGGGAATGCACAAGATGCCCCTACTGGGCACGGGATTATTTCTTCAAAATGCAGATGCAGGAGAAATGATCAAACCGGGATACCAAATGGGTGAAAGCCTCCAAAAAACAATAGACAGCATCCAAGCAAATGGCCAGAAATCAAGGTAAGTGTCAAAGTTAATAGAAAAATAGAAACATTGTTAATAATAATAATAAAAATAATATAACAAAACCGGATAAATTAAACCCAACTGACACTTACGGCATGCCTGGTATGAGGCGGGCATAAACCTAAACGGAGAAACCTTTGCGACACACCCATAGAAGGAGCAAAATTTTGAAGGCATGACAATTCTGAAGCGCATGCGTGGCGCTTTTAAACCCACTTCCTCCCAAACCAACACGCAAACAACACAAAACAACTCAAGCAAAAACGGAAGCAAAAATCCTACTATGAGGAGACTCTATGGTGAGAACCCTGGCACCCAAAATAGTAGAGGAACTGGAAAGGAAAATATGCCAGAAATTCAGAGTACACTAGCAAACCTATCCTGGCACAGGAACCAGCAGGATAGCGGACCGAGTTCTTAAGAAATTCAATATGGAGATGTTCGACCAGATCTACGTAATGGCAGGTGTCTGCGACCTGAGCATTAAATCGGGCAGAAGGGAACTAACCCCCCAGTTCCAAGACAAGAACTCCCTGATCCTCTATATGATGGAAGAATTCCAACATGTGCAATCAACCATGTTACAAATAACTGAAACGCCAGTGATCTGTGAACTAGTGGGAATGGACATGGAAGCATGCACAGGACATAATGATCATCCAGAATATCAAACACTAATGGATAGATGTATACCTGAAATCAACTGCTTCATCCACAGGCTGAACGAAGGCCTGCCGGACGCCAGCAAAGGAATTCCCAGATATGCGACTTATGTCCACAAACTATGGAAAAGGAAATGGACGGCTCGATATGCATACAGACTATGTGATGGTGTCCATTACACACAAGCACTCACCCTAAAAATTGCAGCCAAAGTATCAGACTGCATCATCGCGAATGGGAAGTGAAGTAAAGGGGTGCGCAAACAGATAAATACCACCTTTCTTTTCTTTCGTCTTCCCACTTTCCCTCTTCTCTGCAGTAAACAGTTAAGAGTTTAGATGTTTTAGTTGCAGATGTGTGTAACCTTAAAACAGTAACTATATATCACGGGATCCTGCACACCTCCTACCCAGAGGAGCACACATGGATATGGAATAGAAATTAAGAAAATGTACTAAAACTGATACACATCACAACAAACCAGCTACCACACATCACAACACACCAGGTACCACACATCAAAACACACTAGCTACCACATGTCACAACACACCAGCTACCACAACACACAACACACCAGCTACCACAACACACAACACACCAGCTACCACACATCACAACACACCAGCTACCACAACACACAACACACCAGCTACCACACATCACAACACACCAGCTACCACACATCACAACACACCAGCTACCACACCACACAACATACCAGCTACCACACATCACAACAAACCAGCTACCACACATCACAACACACTAGGTACCACACATCAAAACACACCAGCTACCACATGTCACACCACACCAGCTACCACAACACACAACACACCAGCTACCACAACACACAACACACCAGCTACCACATATCACAGCACACCAGCTACCACACATCACAACACACCAGCTACCACAACACACAACACACCAGCTACCACACATCACAACACACCAGCTACCACAACTCACAACACACCAGCTACCCCACCTCACAACATAACAGCTACCACAACACACAACACACCAGGTACCACAACACACAACACACCAGGTACCACATACCACACCACACCAGCTACCACACATCACAACACAACATCTCCCACACATCACAACACACCAGCTACCACACATCACAACACACCAGCTACCACAACACACAACACACCAGCTACCACAACACACAACACACCAGCTACCACATATCACAACACACCAGCTACCACACATCACAACACACCAGCTACCACAACACACAACACACCAGCTACCACACATCACAACACACCAGCTACCACACCTCACAACACACCAGCTACCCCACCTCACAACATAACAGCTACCACAACGCACAACACACCAGGTACCACAACACACACCACACCAGGTACCACATATCACAACACACCAGCTACCACACAACACAACACAACAGCTCCCACACATCACAACACACCAGCTACCACACATCACAACACACCAGCTACCACACCTCACAACACACCGGCTACCACCCATCACAACACACCAGCTACCACAATACACAACACACCAGGTACCACAACACACCAGCTACCACACATCACAACACCCCAGGTACCACAACACACAAGACACCAGGTACCACAACACACCAGCTACGACACATCACAATACACCAGATACCACAACACAGAACACACCAGCTACGACACATCACAATACACCAGATACCACAACACAGAACACACCAGCTACCACACCTCACAACACACCAGCTACCCCACCTCACAACATAACAGCTACCACAACACACAACACACCAGCTACCACACCTCACAACACACCAGCTACCACATATCACAACACACCAACTACCACACCTCAAAACACAGCAGCTACCACAACACAGAACACACCAGCTACCACACCTCACAACACACCAGCTACCCCACCTCACAACATAACAGCTACCACACCACACAACACACAACACACCAGCTACCACAACACACCAGGTACCACACATCACAACACACCAGCTACCACACATCACAACACACCAGCTCCCGCACATCACAACACACCAGCTACCACAACACTCACCACACCAGCTACCATACCTCACAACACACCAGCTACCACAACACAGAACACATCAGCGACCACACCTCACAACACACCAGCTACTCCACCTCACAATACACCAGCTACCACAACACACAACACACCAGCTACCACACCTCACAATACAACAGCTACCACACCTGACAACACACCAGCTACCACACCTCACAACACACCATGTACCACAACACACAACACACCCGGTACCACAACCCACAACCCACCAGGTACCACAATTCACAACACACCAGGTACCACAACATGCAACACACCAGGTACCACAACACACAACACACCAGCTACCACAACCCACAACAGACCAATACACCATCCAACCCTTCATAGAACCACAGCAAACAGTACAATACACACAGCCACAGCCACAAACTTACAACCCACAAATACAGTATGCACCACAGTACACACAACCTTTACCACCACAACAACACACAGTTATAACCCCACCATCTGGTCGCCACCACCAAACACTCACACCGACAGCTGGGAGTTTGGGCACACAGCACTACACATAGACACCACCAGACAGTGGGGGACCGATAATGGGGAGGGGGGTGGGGGGGGGGGCTACTGCTGCTGCTGCTTCCTCTGTGACCGAGTTGTCTGTGTTTGAGTCCCCAACCACCTTCCACGCTTCCACCTCTATGTCAAGCCACTCTCCATCAGTTCTCTTTTGTCTACGCCGCATCCACATGGGGAGGGATCCGGTGTTGGGGGGATGTTGGCTGCAGGCATGGATGTGACCTCCATCCCCCATAGACTAAATAGGGTTGGTGGTGGTGGTGGGGGTGAGGGTGAGGGTGAGGGTGAGGGTGAGGGTGAGGGTAAGGGTAAGGGTGAGGGTGATACGTCTCAGAGGGACTAAATTTCAAAATAGTTTAATTTCAATATAGTTTCTAAATTTCGATATAGTTTCAAAATTTCTATACAAGTTTATATATGTTTCTAATTTATATATACTTTCTGAATGTAAGTAAACTTTCTGAATGTAAATATACATGTACAGCTAATCATTGTCCTACTATCACTGATCTTTCTGTTATAGCATGAACAGTATGAGTGTCCGCTGATTTAGTAAATATGTCATATGTCTGTATATAGCTTTATGTCTCAGTGTCATGTACATAACGTGTGGCCAAGTCTTATTACTGTCTTTGCATGTAAAAAAGTGGATCAAACTTAGATTATAAATTTATATAGACTGTCAATTCCAATAGTAAGATGGCCGGAAGACCAGTGCTCCGGTGCTGACAAATGTCATATTCAGATGAATAAATACTTTACAAACAAAAAGAATACTGCAACATGCACACAGGGAATCAAAACCCACCGGAACAGGAGTTAACAAGAAGCAAGATTAGGTAGGCTAATTGATTATTAATATCAAACAAACAAAAGGATTAGGTAGGCTAATTGATTATTAATATCAAACAAACAAAAAGATTAGGTAGGATAATTGATTATTAATATCGAACAAACACAAAGATTAGGTAGGCCAATTGATTATTACTATCAGACAAACAAAAATAATAGGTAGGCTAATTGATTATTAATATCAAACAAACAAAAAGATTAGGCAGGCTAATTGATTATTAATATCAAACAAACAAAAAGAATAGGTAGGCTAATTGATTATTAATATCAAACACACAAAAAGATTAGGTAGGCCAATTGATTATTACTATCAGACAAACAAAAAGAATAGGTAGGCTAATTGATTATTAATATCAAACAAACAAAAATATTAGGCAGGCTAAAATGATTATTAATATCAAACAAACAAAAAGAATAGGTAGGCTAATTGATCATTAATATCAAACAAACAAAAAGATTAGGTAGGCTAATTGATTATTAATATCAAACAAACAAACAAACAGATTAGGTAGCTAATTGATTATTAATATCAAACAAACAAACATATTAGGTAGGCTAATTGATTATTAATATCAAACAAACACAAAGATTAGGTAGGCTAATTGATTATTAATATCAAACAAACAAACAGATTAGGTAGCTAATTGATTATTAATATCAAACAAACAAACAGATTAGGTAGGCTAATTGATTATTAATATCAAACAAACACAAAGATTAGGTAGGCTAATTGATTATTAATATCAAACAAACAAACAGATTAGGTAGCTAATTGATTATTAATATCAAACAAACAAACAGATTAGGTAGGCTAATTGATTATTAATATCAAACAAACACAAAGATTAGGTAGGCTAATTGATCATTAATATCAAACAAACACAAAGATTAGGTAGCTAATTGAATCCGTCTATCTGCACATTACACTTTATTGCCTACTAATTTACAGACGGACAACCAGAACTATGGCGCAATCATGGTTAAGGCTCTGGGATTAGCTGTGTGGGTCTTTGTGTGGACGAGGTGGGGTGGGGTGGAGGGGCGAAGGGGATGGTGTAAGTGAAGAGGAAATAATTTGTCTTCCTTTACCAAATGTTCAACAATAGGACGAACGTGTTAATTATGTGAAGAAGAGAGATGACTCCCTAATATATACATGTACACATCTGTATATATAATATAACAGTTAATTGTTTGATGTTATTGCTGTTGTAGTAGTGCCAAAGAGTGGATGTGTATGATGTCGGGAATACACCCTGCTTATTTAATTAAATCACTGGTACCTTAATATATAACATATTATATTCACAAAAATGGAAATTGTGGGACAATCAAGAATTATGTAGCTCGCAAATTCCTGTAATCTAGCTCCATTTCATCGAAAATTACAGTGAGCTACTTATATATGAAGAGTTGGGGTGCAAAACCCAATAAAAGCCAATCCAAAAATTGGGTTAAATTATTTTTTTACATTCCTACTTTTTTGGCCATTGCTCCATAATCATTCCATCAAAACAAAAGTGGAATTAATCAGAATTAAAATTATTTTCATGTCGAAATCTTTTATTTTAATAGCATTTTTGGATTAGTGTTTACAGGATTTTGCACCTGAACTCTTCATATATATGGGTCATTCTTTAAAACTGGGCACCACATATTTGGTTTCCACATTACATTGCTGATAATTTGTTGCAAGTCAAATAATTATTGTATCCTCTGTGTATTAAGTATGTCAGCAATAGTACATTTATTGAAGCTATCCCAAGAAAGAAATTAAAAGTTTACTTATATGATTTTGTGCTAACGTGAAAAAGTGAAAATTTACACATTTACAAAATGCAGGTAGCCAAACTTTTTTTTAACTTATTTTTTTCAGTTTTTCTTGTAAGTCATAACCTTGTCTGACACCCCTTGTCGGCTGTAATCAATAAAATCTTGTTTTACTATGTTCTATTTGTTAAAATGAGGTTCTGGATGTGTCTTTGATTTTCATGTTCAATCAATCAATCAATAGTTCCATCCTCTAGTCGAGGGTTGGATGCAATGGTTCTCCACTTGTCCCGATGTTGTGCTGTTCTGATGGACTGTGAATAATTCAAGCCTGTCCACTGTTGAAAATATTCCACTGTGAAATATTTGTAAACCATGATGTTCTTGGTCTCCCTCTCCCTCTGCTGCCATTCACCTTCCCTTCCAACAATGTACGGTATATTGAACTCTGACGAATGATGTGTCCAAAATAAATAAGTTTCTTTGTCTGTATAGTGGCAAACAAGCTTTTCTTCTGTATAGTGGCAAACAAGCTTTAATTTTTCTGAGAACTTCTTTGTTGGTGATCTTCTTTGTCCATGATATTTTCATCATCCTTCGATAAGTCCACATCTCAAATGCTGCTAAACGTTTGTACATTTTCTTAGAGATTGTCCATGTCTCTGCCCCATACATTAGAGTAGACCACACATAACACTGAAGAATACGCTTCTTGTTTGTATTAATATCTTACTTGATGTTAACACTCTATACATTTTGGAGAATGTTGTTCGGGCTATTGTTATCCTTCTTTTAATTTCTTCCTCACATCTCCCATCATTTGTAATCTTTTGTCCGAGATATATGAATTCGGATACTTGTTCTATTGTAAACGTGCCGGCTGGTGGTGTGGGTGGTGTGAACAGGTCAAGTGAAAACACTACAGGTAATAAAGGAAAACAGGGTAAGAAGGAAAAGTAAGAGAGTGAGACTCTCTGGTTTATTGCTTATATAGGTTCTCAAGATTCAAGATGGCCGTTGTCACACGATCGTTATTAGGGCC
>JASIRB010000427.1:0-25000 GCA_030323885.1 Branchipolynoe longqiensis
TGTTTTACGTCCTAGTAACATCTAAGGTAATATCAGGACGGGTATCGACTTGTGACAGTGCGCACTCGTGGCGACTTTATAGTGCTGCCCGACTGGGAGACCAGGCCACTGTCACCACTGATATCCCCATATCCCACACAGCCACATTATCCTGATACTGTGCTAACCAGTCCTTGTCATATTCTATTAATGCTGAGTGCCAGGATAGGTAGCAACAAGTATCAATAATAATATAAGTCATCTGTTTGGCTCGACTGTGATTCGAACTCCCGACCCTCCACACGGGAAGCCGACGCTCTACCGATTCGGTGTCACGTCGATATATATATATATAGAGAGAGAGAGAGAGAGAGAGAGAGAGAGAGCGAGAGATATATAGATAGATAGATAGATATATAGATAGTCATCTTTCTGTGGGTGTTTTGTCTTGTTTTGGTGGGTTGGAGACATTCGCTTCATTAATAACGCAACGGTGTGGCCGCGAATTGCCGCGTGTTTATTAATATTGCCATCAAAGTCAATTCCCATTAGGTCAGTTTCGGATCGGGTAATTAGTACCCCAAGCTGGTGGAGTAATTAATACGGCCGGCTTGCTGCTTCATTAGCTGCGGGTTAGACTGCGGGTGGGTGAGTGAGTGAGTGAGTGAGTGAGTGAGTGAGTCTGAATGATTGAAATTTTGTGGTGGGATTGGGGAGGGGGGTTACTCGCGCACTATTTGTGCAGTGTTGGATCGAGCTGGGCAAATGTGTGTTTGGGGGGGAGGGGGCGGTTCTCGCAGGGTAACTGGCGATGTGTGTGTTTGGGGGGAGGGGGGTACTCGTCGGGTAACTTGCGATGTGTGTGTGTTGGGGGGGGGGGGGTTACTCATCGGGTAACTGGCGTTGGGGGTGGGGGGTACTCGCAGGGTAACTGGCGATGTGTGTGTTGGGGGCGGGGGGAGGGTACTCGTCGGGTAACTAGCGATGTGTGTGTGTGTGTTTGAGAGGGGGGGTCACTCGTCGGGTAACTGGCGATGTGTGTGTTAGAGTGGCGGGGGGTACTCGCATGATAACCGGTGATTTGTGTTCAGGGGGGGGGGGGGTACTCGCCGGGTGATTCGTTCGTGGGGGGTGGGTACTCGCATGGTGAATGGTGATGTGTGGCTTCGGGAGCAGGGGGGGGGGGGGGAGTTACCTAGTCAAACACACAGTGAACGGTGCAATGGGTGTGTGTCTGTGTGGCTTGGTTACATTTCACGCGCTGTCCCCGCGCGTCGCTTATCGCCGCTCCGATCGACGCAGCGCGGCTGACGGGGCGACTGGAGACGCGAGCCCGGGGCGCCGCCAGCCGCCACCGCCAGCCCGGGTCTCGCGCGCTGAAAACGTCCGCGCGCCGCACCGCACTCCCCCGGTGTCAACAGCTCCATACGCTCTTGTCTCCGGTCGGGTGCAAAGCTGTATTTTGTGGGCGGGGGTGAGTTGGGGGCGGGGCGGGGGCGGGGGAGGGGGGCGGAGATGGCGAGGCCTGACGACTCGTGGTTTCCGGCCCGTTTGCCAAGCATAATCAACGCACTGAGGGTTGCGGTGTGTTGTCCATTGAACAGGTAGGAGGGTGTGGGAGGGGTGTGTGTGTTAGTGGAGGGGCGGGTGTTGTGGATGGCTGATGTGTGTGTGTGCGTGTGGAGAGAGAGAGGGGGCAGGGTGGTGGAGGGGAGGGAGTACACGTGTACAGAGGCGGGTTATGGGTAAGGGAGGGAGGGGGGGGGGGCGGGGCCACAGCTCCACCCACAATTGTTTGTCACTGCGCTCGTCGACAAATTAAACTGACAGATATTGTCACGATCCTGCCGACTGTGAACTGAAGTGAAGCCTTTGCCCAGTATTCAGACTAACAAACGGCCCTTCCGTCCCTCTGCATTTCACACACCATAACTCCACCGGGCAACTCCATGAAGCTGCTCCCACCCCCCTCACCCACTCTCTCCCTCCCTCCCTTCGCCTCAATGCCTACTCTCCCCCCACTCACTCCCTCCCTTCCACTCCCACTCCCCTTCCCCTCACAGCCTTCTCTCCTCCCTTCTCCTCACTGCCTTCTCTCCTCCCTTCCCCTCCCCCAATCCCTCCCGCCTCCCCCACACTCCCCCTTCCTTTAACCCCCGTCACTCCCTTCTCTCCCCCATTACTCCCTCCCTTCCCCTCTCCCACCCCTTCCCGCCCCCACATCCACCCTTCCTTTCCCCTTCCTTTACCCTCTCCCCTCACTCCATCCCGCCCCCCCCACTCCACCACCCCTCCCTCCCGCACCCCCTCACTCCCTCCCCCACTCCCTCCGCCCACTCACTAGCTCACTCCCTCCTCCCAGCCCCCTAACTCCGCACCTCCCTTCCCACCCCCTCCCACCCCTCCCTCCCTCCTCCCGCCTCCCTTGCTCCCAGCAGTACTTGTGCACAGCCGGTACTAGTTATAAGCTACGATTGATGATTCATTGGCAGCATCCTTTCGGTTTAGCATTCTGTCTAATTCTGACGCCCGAACATCGCTGCACCAAACCACGAAAGTGTACACGGCTGGAGCGCATTAGCGCACACCGGCACCGCATAATCCGGTGAAAGCATCATTTACTCCACACACACACACACACACACAAACACCTACCTATATCTAAAGCCCCTGTCACCTCGCCGGTCACTTGCTATCTGGTCCGCACTCTGTCCACACCTCTCTCTATCACCTCTCCGCCGGCCTTGCTCCTCCTTGATCTGAAAAGAGTTCCAGGAGGGGGAGCCCGCCGGCATTTCACTTTCTACTCTTACTCTGTCCGTGTCTATGGCTCACTGGTTGATCACCATAGAGCAAATAGACACGGTCCTTTGACTCAACTCTCCTCATTTCTCTTTCCTAGACTCTGCCCTTTCGATTTCTCCCAGGCATACTTCTTCCCCTGACCAGGGTAGTTGTGTTCTTGGGTGGGGGCCCTTCACCTTTAGGATTTCTCTGTCTTGTTCTCATTGCTGGAACCACCGCTGCACCCATCTTTACCAGCCCTTCCTCGAATCCCTTGCTGCTGACTGGATACAAGTGCTCAACTACATCTACTGCTCAACTACCGCCGGATCGAAGAGATTTGATGCCACCCCAACGCCTCGTCGTTACAACGTTGTAAAGATGTCCCCAGCTTCTACAACACTCCTTACTGAAGTTAAGTCTTCAACCAAAGATTGGGCTGATTTATCAGAGCCTCTCTATTAATGTTGCAGTTCTGCAACCAGTCATAAGGTTACAAACAACCCCAGAATTGAAAATTGAACCTCGTCGGATTGAGGAAATGGATGGAATCTGAATACAGTCTGTTGATATTCGTCAAAGACCGGTGTCTGTCCGTTGATATCCGACGCGGCCCGTTCCAAGTTTCGATGCATTTCATGTCTGAATAACACCGGACTAGAATATTTTTGTCCGGTTCTATCCGTTTCCTCAATCCGGTGAGGTGTGACAGGGGCTTAACTAGTGTACTCATTCAACATTTATTGCACTTTGGCGCTCCTCTAAAACTTGTCACCCAAGACTGGGAACCACCAACTGGTACCCCCCCCCCCCACACACACACACAGACACCTACCTATATCTGAAGGCCCTGTCACACTATGTGTACTCATTCAACATTTTTGCAGTTTGGCGCTCCTCTAAAACTTGTAACCCAAGACTGGTAACCATCAACTGGTAACCCCCCCCACCCACATACATACACAGACACCTACCTATATCTAACTTAGTTACTGGTGTACTCATTCAACATTTATTGCAGTTTGGTGCTCCTCTAAAACTACACCTACCTATATCTAAAGGACCTGTCACACTACAATGTATTTCACCAGCGTATGCCCAATGGATGAAATCACTTTTATATGTTGAGAAGCGTCAAAGTTTGATGTATACACAACGTATTTCCGATGTATTGCTAGCATATCAGATTCAGAGTGTATCATAGAAAGTATGGCCAAGCGCAATACGCTCGCAAAATGCTCACAGAATGCCAGTGAATGTTATATACATTATTCGATCGCCAGAAGTATGCATTATAGTTATATGTTAAATACGTCAAGACAGGGTGGAGAAATGCCCAAAGTATACATTATTCATACATTGTCAAACGTCAATACGTTGTCGATACACGGACTGTACATTTCCGCCAGATGGACTTACGACTAACATACTTCAATGTATGTATAATGTACGTCTAGCATTTAACAACATATGTATAATGTATACAAAGCATATGCCTAACATGCACTAATGTATACCCAACACGTTGTCATACGTTTAATTTATTTTGCATGCACAACATTTTTTCGGAGCCTTGTCGTACAACGCCGTATGACAACATATACCAGTGTATGCCTAACATCCCCATACCGTATCTCGACGTACATTGTTGTGTTGGCCCAAAATCACATACTTCAGTGTACGCTAAGGCTATTATACATCGTAGTGTGACAGGAGCTTTAACTTTTAAGGCCCTGTCACACTACGACGTATGGTGCCAGCGTGTGCGTAGCGTTTTGAAATAAAAATAAAATTCAAATAGGTCGGCATTCACCAAACTTTTTGTGCTGTGGGTAGTCCCAGCAACGTATGAAGCATACACAGAGCGTATGTGTGGCATATAACGACGTATAGCGACATATACTCAGCGTGCTGGGACATGTAGTGATGGTTGGAAGTGACAGTTCCAGCTTATGAGTAACGTACGCCAACGTATGGTCAACATACGCCTAGCGTGTCGACGTGTGCATAGCATGTGCATAAACGTATTCAAAACTTATGCGTAACGTTAGAAAATTTGCCAGTGTGTTGGCATTCGTCAAACTTGTCAGTGGTGTGGGATAAAAATGGGCCTACACACAATGTACACACAACATACGTAATGTATGCAGAACGTATCTCTGACCTATTGCTAGCATATGAGAGCATTCATGTGCCTCGTCAAACGTTCACAAAACGATTGCAGACCCTCACGGTACGCTGACCAACGTTATGTACTTTACTCCATCGCTAGAAGTATGGCATATATGTTAAGTATGCTGGAGATACGGCATGCATATGTTCGAAGTATGTTAGGAGTACATTATGCATCCATTGGCAGTACGCGGACTGTACACAGACTGCACGTTCGCACCAGCTGAACGTACGGCAAACATGCAGCAACATATTCCAACATATCCCTCACATACTCTCAATGTATTCCAATGTATCCCGAACATACATGCAGTGTACGTTCAACGTATGGGCCACACATCGACACACGTTGGGAATTTTGAGCATGCACAATTTTTTTTCGGAGATTCGATGCACGGCGATGTAGGATGACAGATAACGACATACCCGACATACGCCCAATGTATACGTACCGCCTGGCGATGTAAGCCAACATGTTGGTCGAAAATCACATACATCGGCATACGTTAAGGCTATACATCATAGTGTGACAGCCCCTTAAGTTAAGTTGTGGTGTTCTCTGTGGCTGAGTGGTTAGAGTGTCTGACTTTTTTCTAGGTCACACTCCTAATCTGAAGGTTGGTGGTTCAATTCCCCATGCCCCCACCTCTGCCAATTTGGATTTCCACCGCTGTGGATAACTTACAGCGTCATCAAAGGCCAGTTGATCTCATACCATGTCTATGTGGTGTGGGGAGTTAAAAATCCCTTGGGTCGGTTAAAGTTTAGGCTCGGGCTTTCTATTGACAAACTGTCCAATGGTGAAAACAAGTCTATTCAGACTTATCCATAACAGGCAGTATAAATCTTCAATAAAAAAACAACCACAAAAAACGACGCATCGCACCAACATACGCCATCCTTTCTGATTTTTGCCAGATATGTTGGGATACGTCGTTATGCATTGCGCATGCATTAGGCGTTTACCATTTCTCCAGCGTGTCTTGACGTATGTAACGTATGAGGCGTAGTTCTGGTGATCGAATAATGTATATAACATTCACCGGCGTTCTGCAAACATACCGTGAGCATAATTTGAGCGTTTCTCGCCCGGAAGCACGTTAGCCATACATTGGTCATACGCTATGTATACGGTATATATACATCCAACTTTGCCCCCACGCCGAAAAGCTCGACGCTTCTCAACATAAAAAAAAAGTGATTTTACGTGTGGGCCGCGCACTTGCGAAATGCGTCGTAATGTGACAGGGCCTTTACTGGTGTACTCATTCAACTTTTATTGCAGTTTGGCGCTCCTCTAAAACTTTTAACCCAAGACTGGGAACCCAAAACTGAGTTTTCAGAGGAGGATGGAGGGTCGGGGTGGAGGGGGGTCGCCCGGCCGAATGTTTGCGCCGGGTGACTGGCGTGACGTCAGCTGGAATCATTTGTTAATTGGGGGGATAAGGTGTCGGTGAGCGTGGCTTGATTGTGCATGTTAGAGGCGGTGGATGGGCGTGTGTGCGTGTGTGGATGGCAAGCCACGCGAGATGGGTGAGGGTATGGGTGGGTGTATGGGTGGGTGTGGTCAGGTAGGGGGTTACTCACACTCTGCTTACACTACCCTCACTTGTAGGTGATAGATAGTGAGTGGAAAGCTGACTGCTGGAAACCAGCCACCTTCTCCCACCCATCCTTATTCTTAACCGCCCCCACCCCCCCATTCACATTATGTTATTGTCCAAATCCTGTTCTCTATATTTTCTCCTCGTCCGTTTGTCCTCTCCCTATCTACTTACACCTCTCACTCATGTGTGTAACTATACATAAACATATAGATATAAGATATATATATATCTTATATCTATATATATATATATATGTTACTTACACCTCTCTCTTATGTGTGTAACTATACATACATATATATATATTTACCTCGGTATGCCGCCTCTGGCTAGCCGTAGGCTAGGGAGAAGGAAGCACATCCGGGTCCAGCAATTAGCATAAGTAACTCACAACGGGAGGACGTTTGTGAGTTGCTCCACAGGATTTATCTACTACTACTGCTTTTATCCAAAAGTAAGTACTGTTTTCTTCGATAACTTTGTTTATCATGCTCTATAGCATCTTTTTATGAAAGTTCAGAACTTTCTTCAGTCCTGTTTGGACTTTGTACGTTTTTTAACTTACGGATAGAACATTGCGTGCCGCTGGCACAAACGAAACCGATACTGAGTTCTATCGACACCTGTTTTTCAGACAGGGAGAAATGGCAACCCGAGTTGCTCATTTCCTAAGAAAAGTCTCCCGGATCCTAATAGAGGATGATGTTGGGGATGCTTCTGGGTGTTTTTTATAAACACCCCTGACCGGTTTAAGGCGAACCTCCGAGTTTCGTAATATTTTCTCCAACTTGTTGGCGCTGTAGCCACAGGTGGGAGAAGTGTACGGAACAGAGAGAGGGGCCGATCTCACGATCGATGCCCTCCGTTTGGTTGGTTTCGTTACCACACACCTACGGCAAATTTAGCTTCACGCCTGTACTGACACGTTGCAAAACACGTTCTCTGTACCATGTTCCTCAACCCAGTTTACTGGCTTACACTTGTGTAGTTGAGATGATTCCGGGTTAGTAACGCTTTGGTTTCGTTACAGTTCCCGATGGCCACTCGCCGGAATAAGCCGCCCGCTGCAGCGGTGGGTGTCCCCCCGACGGATTACGATTCGTCTCCACCGGCTACGGCTCCGCCGTCCCCACATCCTGGGGCTCATGCCTCGGATCAAGACAGTGATCACGCCCCTCAACCAGTGGGGTGGGAGGCGAAAATGGCGGAGATGATGGAGGAGAAGATGCGCCTTTTCCAGGCGCAGACCTTTCCAGATCCTTCCCAAATCCCTGATGAGGATTGGGAAGACTTTTCTGAGGACGAAGAGGACACGCTTTCGGCACCTGAGGTTCCGAAACCGAAAGCGCGGGGCAAGAAACGCCGCCCAGTGAGCAGTTCTGGTGACGAGTTCACAAAGAAAGCGAACTCTAAGCGCTCCAAAAAGTCCAAAAAGAAGAAGA
This sequence comes from Branchipolynoe longqiensis, assembly GCA_030323885.1. NCBI lineage: Eukaryota > Metazoa > Annelida > Polychaeta > Phyllodocida > Polynoidae > Branchipolynoe > Branchipolynoe longqiensis. The sequence continues at coordinate 7,985 of JASIRB010000427.1, forward strand.
AGAAGAAGAAGGACTCCTCTTCAGACTCGTCGTCCGACTCTTCTTCCACCGAGTCGGATTCCGACACGGAACGAGCGGGTGTCTACGCCAAAATAGGCGTTAAAGCTGGCAAGAAGATTGTCAAAAAGAAAGCTCAGAAAGTGCGCACCACTACCATGATGCGCAAAACGGTGAATAGCCATTTCACTACGTTTAAACCGATCGAAGTCATCAACAAGTTGACTGAGCAGATTTCAGGAGTTAAGGGCATTCCTGCTTCGGTTTTCAAAGAGATGGATTCCGGCATTCATCTTTCCGACGAACGCCGTCGTTATGAAACTTCCCTCTGCCTGATCCATAAGGCAGTTTTGGGTGCCTTGACGTCTGTTATCCCTGTGGCTAACAGGATGCAGACAGAGAACAAGTTCTCGTCTTTGGCGCGGGTTATGGACCGGGGCATAGCTTTGTTAGCAGCCGCTAGTAACTACATGACCCATCGGAGATTTGAAAACGTTTTCAAATCGGTCACCACAGATGCCGGAAAAGAGGTTGCCCGCTCGAACAAGGTAACGGACCATGATGGTAAGGAATACACCGTGTATTCCGGACCTACCCCTATCAAGAGCAAACCGCTAGATAAATCCAAGATGTTTGGGGGTCAGCTAGCTTACCTGTACAAACAGGTAGAGGTCGACTACAAGAGTGCTAAAAACACTGAAGCAAAGAGTCGTCGCTTCCAAAACCCAGCAGGGTTCAGAAAGTCTAGGACGGATTTTCGATTCCGCAGAGGAGGAAGGCCGTTCAGGGGCGGACCGTCCTTCCAGTTCAACCAGCGAGGAAGGGGCCGAGGCGACAGGCCGGCCTCAAACTGGAACGACAACCGCGGCTACAAGAGGGATTTCGTTCCCAAGCCCCAGTTCCCGAAACAAGGGAACAAGTAGAGATTTCCACACAAACAGTGCAGCCTCCTGACCCTACAATGGTCACGGAGGAAACTCAAACTGAAGTAAGCCTTTTTCAAGCAGGGAATGTTTCTAATTGTTTACATCAATGGCAACAGTTAACCACTAATCCAGAGGTCCTGAATATTGTTAAAGGCATTCACATCCCTTTCACACAATTGCCTATACAAAAGAGAGCGCCTTTTCCGTATCAGTTTAATTCACTAGAAAAATCTCAGCTAGATCACCAGGTTCTACTGTTTGAGTCTAAGGGCATTGTCAACAGAGTTGAACATACTGAAGGGGAATATATTTCCAATATCTTCTCTACTCCTAAACCTGATGGTTCAATCCGAATGATTTTAGATTTAACTCAGTTGAATGAAATCATTGAATACAAACATTTCAAAATGTTTTCTTTAGAAACAGCTCGTGATTTAATTACCCCAGGGTGTTGGCTAGCGAGTGTTGATTTAAGGGATGCGTACTACACCGTTCCTATTCACCAGACAGATCGGAAATACCTACGTTTTCTCTGGAATGGCCAACTTTTTGAATTTACATGTTTACCTAATGGTTTGGCCTGCGCACCGCGTCTGTTTACTAAGTTGTTGAAACCAATTTTTGCACACATGGCAAAATTGGGGCATTGTATGTTTCCATACATAGATGATTCTTTTATTATGGGCCAATCTTTCACGCAATGTGAACTCGCTGTTAAAGATTTATGCAAAATTTTTCACCAAATTGGGTTTCTTCATACATAACAAGAAATCAGTTTTTTCTCCTACTCAGGAGCTTAAGTGTCTCGGGTTCATTCTGAACACCACGGCTATGACCGTTTCGCTTACACGCCAAAAGAAAGATAAGCTTTACCGCACAGCGATACAGCTGTTAGACACTTCTAGGCCAAAGATTAGACAGGTCGCGGTCCTTATCGGGGTCATGGTTTCGTATAGTCCAGCTATTCTATACGGAGCGGCACACATAAAATCCCTCGAAATTGATAAAAATTTGGCGCTGGCCCGCGCAAAGGGAAACTTTGAAAAGACCATGTTTATTTCGGAGAACGGCCTAGCCGACATTGATTGGTGGCTAAACCACTTTGACCATTCCCCCAATCCCATTAGAATGGGAGAGCCTGACACTACCGTTACCACTGACGCGTCTCTCCAAGGGTGGGGAGCACATCAAAATGATGTAGCAACGGGAGGAAGATGGCTAGAATCGGAACTCCCCGATCATATTAACGTTCTAGAACTAAGGGCCATTTACTTGGGATTAACCAGTCTAGTAAAAATACCCAAAAATAATGTACGTATCCTCACGGATAACACCACAGCTATGGCTTATGTCAGAAATATGGGAGGTACAAAATCGATTAAATGTAATGCAATGGCACTTCTCATTTGGAACTGGGCTCAAACCTTTGATGTCTGGTTAACTGTTAATCACATTCCAGGCACACAAAATTGTCTAGCTGACAAGATGAGTCGCCAGTTCCATGATCACTTAGAGTGGTCACTTAATCCATCCATTTTCAAACACATTTGTCACACATGGGGTTCACCTCAGATCGATTTGTTCGCTTCGCGTAATAACTTTAAAATTCCAAAATATGTTTCGTGGCACCCGGAACCCAATGCTTGGCACATTGATGCCTTCTCCCTAAAGTGGCGACATCATTTCTTTTACATTTTCCCCCCCTTTACTATCATTAGCAAAGTCGCCAGAAAGATTCAAATGGAGGGGACACACGCCATACTCATCGTCCCCGAGTGGCACACGCAACCGTGGCTACCGACGTTACTAGCCACAGCCAAAAGCAGCCTTCGCTTCCCAAGATTCCGAGGAAACCTCAAACATCAGGGACCACTAGAACGCCACGGAAACGTGTCGACAACTCCGTTAGTGGCATTCCTTTTTTAAATAAATATTTAGAACAGTTTGGCTTAGACAAAATTACACAACAGCGTTTGGTTGATGATGCGTGGAGAAAAGGAACGGTGAAAATGTATACTACGTATTTAAAGAAATGGGGTATTTATTGCCTGCTTAAGAAAGTCAAGCCAATGACTCCCACAGTATCCCAGGTAGGACTCTTCCTACGTTACCTAGAGGACGAAGGCCTAGGATATGGCGCTATTAACGCTGCCAGATGTGCTCTGTCGATAATCCTACCGCGGGTTAATGGACAAACAATGGGTAAACACCATGTTATTTGTTGGATCATACGATCAATTTATCAGAGGAATCCGCCTAAACCCAAATATAATAGGTTTTGGGATGTTTCTCTAGTGTTCAACCTCTTCAAGAAATGGCCAGAAAATAAGTTTCTGGACGTTAAACTTTTAGGTTTCAAAGTCGCAGTTTTGCTTCTCCTGGTCACTGGACACAGAGGCCAAACTATAGTTGCCCTGTCGCTGAATGGTCTAGAAATTGACAGTAAAGAGGCCACGTTTGATTTATCAACTTTATTAAAATCAAACCGATTAGGTGACCCCCTTTCTACGATAGGGGTGTCTAGTTTCACTCAGGATCGCAAGTTATGTGTCGTATCTGCGATACGAAATTATATATCCAAGACAAGATTAATAAGAAACTCAAGACAGCTTTTGGTCAGCTTTATTAAGCCACACAAGGCCATTTCCAGGGATACCCTCGCCCGATGGACAATGAATGTGTTAAAAACTGGCGGGAGTAAATACAGACAGGTACTCATCGCACTCTACACGTGGTGCAATGGTGTCCAAGGCAAGATTGCTAGGCATCTCCGTTAAACGGATCCTAGCTCACGCGGGATGGAAAACCGCTACTTCGTTTGCTAGACATTACCACAAACGACTAGAGAAGCCTCAGCCGATAGCGCACAGGCTACTCACCAACTGAAAGAGAGAGGTAAGAAAAACATTGGTTTTTCCTCTTTTTTGCCATACAAATCGCTTTTCCATTGTTGCATACATAAGACATAATCACTAAAGAATAATAACAAAACAAGAATATCAGGATAAAAATTCTTTTACGTAAAGGTCTCCCTAGCCTGCGGCTAGCCAGAGGCGGCATACCGAGGTAAAATAGATTAGTTAGACGAATCTTACCTGGGTATAGATGATGGATAACTATTGTTTTACCGAGGTAGAAGCCTCGGTTAGACGTGGGCGAGGGCCCACCCACCACGCCCTGCCACGTCTAGTCAATCACTCAATTTAGCATGAGGTCACTTGACCTTAGGTTGTTTTTTAGAATCATTTTTATCCTGAATTAGTAGGTAAAGATTGCTGGACCCGGATGTGCTTCCTTCTCCCTCGCCCACGTCTAACCGAGGCTTCTACCTCGGTAAAACAATAGTTATCCATCATCTATACCCAGGTAAGATTCGTCTAACTAATCTATATTATTATCGTTGTATAAGCTCCAGTAATTGATGTGGGTGAAACTGACACACTATCCACCAGCTAGTATTCAGTTATCACATGTAAATTCACGCGTAACAGGCTCTGCTTATCAGGCAGCCAAATCCGTAAAATGGTGCTGTACTGTTAGTTCTTTTTAAAAAGATTTTTTTCATTGAGGCTGTGTTTATACTGTCCATAGCATATAAGCTTGAGTACTCGGGCTTGTTTTCAATGCTGGCCAGCTGTAGTGGTGGAGTTATCTTATCACACAGTAGTAGCTGATAAGGTGTTTGATTGCCTGTATTACAGTAGCAGGTAAGTGGTCGCTTAGTATGGTTAGTTTTTTTTTTTCTTTCTTGGTATATATATATTTTATTTTTTCTACTCTTATTACTAGACTAGCCTACTCATATTTACACATCATAGGCATGCATGTGGTTGTTAAGTGTGTTATCTGGTTAATTTTGGCATGGTTACCTTCCATTGGCCGTCCCGCTGGTGGGCCGTGACATATCACATGCCCCTTTGCAGTGCGGCTTAATGGGGGTTTCCTAGCCTTAATTTGGTCAGGAATTTGTTGTTCCTTTACTGTTTGGGCATTCCATGCCTTGGCAGCCATTTCCAGTGTGCTCAATTCGTGAGCTTTGATTTGGCTTCTGGTCTGCCTTAGTAGTGGCGCGTTATTTGCTCTAGTTACCCTTTGTGGTTACATGGTGATTATTTAGTAGCGGTAGATGGTTGAGCTCGTTTTGTGTTGGGGTGGGCTATTCTAGGTCGATCCGAAATAGGGAAAGACTGCTAGGTAGCTGTTGGCAGGTAAGGGTGTTCTTGGCTCATAGATGTTTGAGCTTGTTTTTGTGTTGGGTTTGGCTACCCAAGGTCGAACTGAAATAGGGAAGGACCGTTAGATAGCTAAAGGTTTTAGTTCTAAGTGTAGGTGTTATTGGTTTTATTTTCTGATCACCCTTGTAGTGGATACGAATACTATATTAGTTTTTTTGTTTTTGTTTTACTACTACTTATGAAATAGCCTACTCTACATTTATAGGCTTGTAATAGTTTGTAGCTGTTCGTGATCCAGATTACCCCCTTGGGGCAACCCAGTTTGTGGGCCGTGACCTATCACATGCCCTTCTGGGGTTTTGCCCCAGGTTGTTTTCAGGGTCTCCCTATTTTACATATCTATTGTTGTATGTTTTCAGATCGGGAGTCTCTGTTTTTGGTTGGTTGTTGTTTGTTATCTACTGAGGGTGGTCCAGGTTTCTCCCTTGGGGCAGCCCCGTTTGTGAGCCGTGACATATCACATGCCCATCTGGGGTTCTGGCCCTAGGGTGTCATCAGCGTCCTCCCTTTTTTACACAGATATTTTTTGTATGTCTTTAGATCAGGGATCTGCCTTTCTTTTACTGATTGGCCATTCCAGGCCTTAGCAGCTATTTCTAACGTGCTTCTTTCATGGGCCTTTATGCGGCTCCTTGTTTGTTTTATTAGTGGTGCATTGTTTATTCGTGTATCTCTAGTTGGTAGGTTTTGGTATTTCCTATCGCAACTGTACCCAAATGCGAGTGTTTTGAGGTGTACTACTCTTCTATTTTTTTAAGCAATGTTGCTTTGGTTTGCATGTGCTGGTCATAGGTGGGGTGCATTCTGACTACCCTGAGACATATTTTTAATGCTTTATTTTGTAGGATTTGCAGCTTATTGAGCAGTTCTTGCTTTGGTCCCATGTATATTGTGTCTCCATAGTCAAAGTATTGGAGTACCATTCCTTTGAAGACCTTTATTGACATTTCTTTTCTCATGAATTTTCTTAATTTGGCAAATAACCAGACTTTGCGATCTACTTTTTGTATGATTTTTGTCACACCTAGGTTGTAGTTTAGTTGACTGTCCAGCTCTAGGCCTAGGTATCTGTAGTGCTTTACTTTTTCCAGCACCTGGTTTCCTGGGCGTTACATTCCGGTAGTGGTCTATGTGAGAAGAGGACTGTTTTGGATTTGCTGGCATTTATGGTTATTTTTATTAGATTCGCACCAGTCATCCAGTTTCTGTAGTAGTTTATTTAGTTTATTTATTACCTCTTCCTCAGTGCTGCCCTCATTATATATGACAGTATCATCTGCATATAGCTGGAGGCATTCAGTGTCTAGCTAGTGGTCCTAGGACTGACCCTTGTGGGACTCCACATGTACTTGGTTTGCATTCTGATATGCTATTTTCTACTTTGTTTTTTTTTGTTCCCTATTTCTCAGGTAGCATTCGATCCAGTTTCTTGTCGCTGATTTTATACCTATTTGGTTGAGTTTTTGAAGTAGTATCTTGTGATCTACTGTGTCAAAAGCCTTGCTGAAATCTATGAATGCTGCCCCTGATATTTTGGTGTTGTTCATTGAGGCCAGTAAGTCACTGGTGAGTAGGGCTATGGTTTTGGATGTGGAGTGGAGTTTTCTGAAGCCCCTTTGTCTCGAATTTAGTATATTATTCTTGTTCAGGTGTTCATTTATGTGCCTGTGTAGTATTTTTTCGACTAATACCCCAGCTTCTGGTGCCCCACTTTGTTGCATGGTTGGAGTTGGTTAGTATTAGGTCAATTGCCGAGCTATTTTCACTGAGTCTGGTATTTTCTGTGATTATCTGTTGAAGGCCTATGGTTTTGATAGTGGTCTGCAGCATTAGTTTGTTTTTTTCATTTGAGTTGTAGTTTATATTAAAATCACCCAGAATGAAAATTTCTGCAGTTGTTAATTTTTGTACTGCGCTAACACTTTTTTCAAGGGCCTCAAGGAAGCTGTCTATGTTTCCTGTTGGTGGTCTGTACAGACCTGCTATGGCTGTGTTTGCTTGCTTATCATTTTTTATTAAGCACCATACAAGTTCTATGTGGTGTTCTGAAATATTTGCTGTTTCTAGTGTTTCCACATCTAAGTTTTTGGCGAGTTTGCAGTATATAGCTACACCCCCACCTTTGTTTGTTTGTTGTGTTTCATTTAATGTTTTTCTGTCATTACGAACAAGCCTATACCCATTTATGTTGAGAATATTGTTGTGGTGCTTGACAGTGTACCAGGTTTCTGACATTGTTAATACATCAATTTCTTCATGTTTTAGGTGTAGTTTTATCAGGTCTAGTTTATTGTATGCACTCTAGCAGTTTAGGTGGGCGAAGTGTGTGCCCCTGCCTAGTCTGCACTCAATTTCCTCAACCATGGATAAAGCAGTGGATGTCGGATTATGCGAGTTTAGTTTTATTTTGTATTTATTTTGTTTCTTTATGTGTTATTAGGTTGCTGAGGTGCAGGTACCAGTGCTTGGGCACTTGCGACCCCCTTGAGATAATAACAGCATTTTTGTAACCTTTGAAAAGGGAGGAGAGTTACATGTGCTGCTATTGTGTTAGTTACATGAAATAGCTTAGCATTATTTCTAGGTTAGTAGTGGATTATTTGATAGAAGATATTTAATGTTTGATACTCAAGGTTTGTAGTTCCAGTTCAACCCAATGCTTCGCCATGTTGGTATCCACTTGCCTAGTATTCAGTATTTCAGCTGTGGCTGGAGTATCTTTTGCATAATTAACGAGATGGAGACAGGTATTATATAATGGTTATTTACTTCTCATCGGAAAGGGCTCACATATGATACAAGGTCAATCTGACACATAATAACAGGTAGGTTCAATAAGTCAGATAGATACATATAGTCAAGTATGATATCAGATATGCAGAACATTGGTCAGTTAACATGGTACAAGATTGGTAACCGGCAGTCCAGAGCATTCGAAGCTTCCCCAGTCTGTGTGAGTCAAGTGGTTAAGGACCGGGACTCAAACTCTTAACCCTATCGTTACTCTCCATTTAACGGTGTGGGTCGGTGGGCGAATAAAACGAGAAGGGTGCTGTGATGGCGGCGGCTGTGGCGGTTCTGGTCGAATCTGGAATGGTCTGGCGGTCGCGTGATGTAGTAACTTCCCATGGCGCCATCTGGAGGAACCCCGGGAACTAAGTTATGCTTGTAGTGTATCACTGGGTTTCTACCAGATGGCGCCACCATGCCGGTGTAAGTCAGTTTGTGTGGTTCCCGTCTCCGCCGTAAATTACCAATGTTACGCGTAACATCCACAATTTTTTAGGCTTTCGTTGATTCTTTTGAGGATTTCTCCCATTATATTTCTGTATCATTGTTTGACAATTTCTCGAGTTGCCAGCACGACACGTGCGATCGTTGGACAGCGTTCTATTTGAACAAATAACGCCAGAAATCGGGGGAATTTAAAGGAATTATTTATGAGGTTTGTTTATTAATATGTTTAGATTATTCTGTAAAAGTTTTGTAATTTATTACAAAGTATTAGTGGAATTATTCGTGTTAATACGATTTGAATCATCCGATACGGTTTGTTTCCTTCGAATCGCCACCTGACTCGAGTCGCCGGCTCGAGTTGCCAGCACAACACGTGCGATCGTTGGACAGCGTTCTATTTGAACAAATAACTTGTAATTTATTACGATGTATTAACCGTCCCACCGTCGACTCGACGGCGTTTGTTGCCGTCGCCCCGACGGCGACAAACGCCGTCGGGGCGACGGTGGGACGTTGGACAAAACAACGTCGGCCCGATGGCGTTTGTCGCCGTCGGCCCGACGGCGGCAGCCGCCGTCGGGCCGACGCCGTCGGGGCGACGGCGGCTGCCGCCGTCGGGCCGACGGCAGCAGCCGCCGTTGCCCCGACGGCGGGAGGTTGGACAAAACAACGTCGGCCCGACGGCGTTTTCCACCGTCGGGCCACCGGAGCGGCTGCCATTGGGCCGCCGTCGGGCCGACAACTGTGTGCTGTCTGGGAAATCACTTGGTACACATATAGAAAACATCTTTACCAAAAACATTATATTAAATTCATAAGGTTAGTGACGATGCTGTTCGATTTTGACGCATGTGCAGAAGCGATGTGTCCCTCGCAAACTGGTGTGCCGCGGAACTGCAACACCATAGCTGACGGAGTTCCCACTCGGGGAGAACCTGGGACAACGAAACAAGAACCTCATGAAGTCGGTGCGAGCTTCATACAATTGTATGAACACAAACTTCGGATACCGTAGGAAGTGCAGATTCAACAGTGACTTCCAGGGACGGGCAGTGGCACCGTGTAACAAGTTCTGTGGCAATGGCCGTGAGACGGGGCGTGACATGAGGAGCAGGTCTAACTGGGGGACGCACCCTGTCCCAGTCTATAGAAGCGATTCGGCCGTACTAATGAAGACTATGCACAATACGGTAACACGCCTTCGTTCCCGAGAGGTGGGCGTGACAGGGGAAACCAGTCAAAGGGTTTTCAAAAGTGAGGCGCCCTGACCAGGTGTGTGCCTCTGCTAGATACTGGTAAGACTAAATACAATAAATTGTCTCAGACTAAACCTCATGAAGCAGGAAATATAAGTAATCATTTGCCAGATTGAAGAACATTACCTCTGATAAATGGATTTTAAAATGTGTGGTGGGAATTGTGATACCGTTTGTAAATACTTCAGTTCAGGAGAGGGAACCTTTCCCTGGAGAGGGAACCTTTCCCTTTTAGAATGAGTTCTGAAGAGAGAACATTTGTAATTACAGAGGTCTTAGGCTTACAAAGAAAAGAGGGTTTAAAACCAGTGCCAGGTGGATGGATTTCAAATATTTTCTTACGCCCTAAGCCTAATGGCAAGTTTAGAATGATACTAGACCTTACAGAACCAAACAAATGAATACTACAAACATTTGAAAATGTTTAATTTAAAAACAGCGTTAGACCTGTTAGAAGTAGGCACGTGGATGACAAGTGCCGATTTAACGGATGCTTATTATTCTGATAGAATCCAACAATCCCAAAGGAAATATCTTAGATTCCGATTGGGGGGAAATTTGCTCCAGTATCAGGTCCTGCCTGTGAAAGTACAACGTCTGAACACTTTGACCTCTGGATACTGAATGGTTTATTCACGGCCTAGGGCTCGCTCAACCTGCCGGCTAAACTTTCCATGACATCATCTCATTAGCATAATCCTTTGTCTCAAACTCTGCATCTCATTAACATATATTAGCCACATAGCTATACGTCTATTACGCATATTGTGGCGTTCTCTGTGGTGGGTGGCGTTCTCTGTGGCGGAGTGGTTAGAGCGTCTGACTTTTTTCTAGGTCAGACTCCTAATCTGAGGGTCGGCGGTTCGATTCATCAAGGGTCGGTTGCATCATCAAAGGTTGGTTGCTCTGATACCATGTCTATGTGGTGTGGAAGGTTAAAAAGCGGTTGGGTCGGTAAAAGTGTAGGCTCGGGCTTTCTATCAACCAGCAGTGGAGTGGGGAAGACCAGTCGTCTGTGACTGGGATTTCCCCTGCTTGGGACAACTAATGTACCAAAAAAAAAAAGAGAGAGACAAATAAGTGTTCACACTTCCTGTCTACCATTCGCTATGTATATCACATCCCCCCCTCAAAGTATTTCTGAAACATGAAAGGTTTCAAAATAACCATCAACATATCATATAACAGTCAAACGAATGCACAACAACATATATCCGTACTTAACTGAAACACAAGTCCTTGCAAATGTCCAAGCGCCGTATGGCACTGAAGTCCTTCACTGTCCAGCTGTAATGCCTCACGTTATAAATTGTCCATCAATATTCAATATCAACACATACAGCTGAAAATACAACTTAATCCTACATGCACATGCCATACGTGTGACCCTCAATCATTTCAATGTGGAGACCCGGAGGAACCACCACCCGATTGCCTTTCATGACCAGATTATTTTCTATCGTTAACTCGTGTTTGTGTGGGATGTACTGTCTCAGACAGGGCGGTGTCTGTATGCGTGTAGTGTCCCAACCATCTTCAATGTGTGAGATCAGCATGGACATGGATACATCCTTTTCATATTCTCTGACAATCTTACTCAACAAACTTGACGATTGAATGTCCACTGCGGCAACGCAGAACGTGTCATCGAACAGGTTACCATGACCTACTGTGGCACTATGCGCCCTGGACAACGTGTCTGCAAAAAACATCAAAGGACCCGTCACATGACATAGCTGAATATCATAATTTTGCAACCGCATTCGCGTTCTCTGCATCTTAGCCGAAAGTTTATGAATTGGTTTCTGCATTATCGCCACTAACGGCTTGTGGTCCGTTTGAATCTGAACTTCCTTGAAAAAGATATAGTCATGAAACCTCTGGCATCCGAAACATATGGCAAGCATTTCTTTTTCAATAGTGGCATAGCCACACTGTGCTGTGTTAAGCGCATGAGATGCGAGTGCGATTGGCTTATCATCTTGCATCAACACGGCACCTAACCCTGACTGACAAGCATCTACTTGGATAACAATGGGTTTCTTAACATTGTAATACGACAACACAGGAGCAGTTCTTAACTTTTCCTTCAACTTATCAAACGCGCCCTGCTGTTCGGCCTGCCAGTGCCACGCGACGTCCTTAGCCAGGAGCGTGCGTAGTGGTTTGGCTATGTCGGACATGTTGGGTATAAACTTGTGTACATATCCAACCATGCCCAGGAACCTTTGGATGCCTTGTTTGTCACGCGGCTCTGGCATGTCAACTATTGCTTGTATTCTGTCTGGATCAGGCTTCACACCCTGCTGGGTAAGTTGATGACCTACATACTTCACTGTAGTCCTACATAGCAAAGATTTTGTTTCGTTCAATTTAAGGTTAACCGAACTAGCTCGGTCCAACACAGCTCGGAGCCGCTCGTTGTGCTCCTCAACCGTTGACCCATATACCAAAATGTCGTCCGTGACTATCCCGATACCGGGTATATCGCTCATGACACAGTGCATTTCCTGAATAAAAATGTCACCGGCTGTTTTGATGCCAAAAGGCAAGCGAGGGTACCTGTACCGGCCCCACGGAGTATTGAACGTGCACAGACGTGAACTTTCTTCATCTAACTCTATCTGCCAATAACCTGTCATTGCATCCAAAACTGAAAAATATTTCGCATCTGCCGTTTTGGCAATAATTTCGTCAATCGTTTTGGTATGGAAAGGCCCTCTCTTTATCGCCTTGTTCAACTTAGTCGGCATCTTGCTCAGCACCGCGGTCCACGGCAGCGACAAACAGATCCGTTGCCAGCACATTGACCTCCGCCGGATCTGGGTCTTGCTCAGCATTGTGAGGGTCGGGCTCTTCAACGGTAAGCTTGTTGACTCTGCCCAGTGTGCTCCTGCAGACCTTACCGAAGTGCCGATCTTCTTGCAGGCTATGCAAGCCTTGCCTTTCACTGGGCAGACTCCCCGGCGGTGTTCATATCCACAGTTCTGGCAGCGGATATTGAACTCTCCTGCACCGGCGCTGCCGGAATTCCAAGATGGCGATTTCCAAGATGGCGTCGCCGATGACCGAACCGCTGGTGCACCGGTATGCGCAGTAGCATAGTTCCTTATAAAATCAATCTCCTTACTTTCCACGTCTGACTTAGTGTCCTCCAACAGATCTGAACTGAACTCACTCATTTCACAAATACTGACACATTTTTCCAAAGTTAACTCAGTAGTTTGCAGCAGTTTGTTACGCAAATTCACATTTCTCACACCAGCCACTAACCGATCGCGCAATAGCGACTCCTCCACCGTACCATATTCACAATCCTTCACCCTATCTCTTATTGCTGTGATGTATGTAGCCATATTTTCTGTAGCCTGATTATGCGTATTTTACTTATATCTTGTGATGATAAGACTGCATTTGCCTACACAATATGTCCGAAATGCCTCCGTGAGTGGCCCGATCCTGTCTTGATCACCGAGCGCGATATCCATATTGGCGAAAACGTTTTGCGCTTCCTCGCCAGCAACGTGAAGAAAGATGCAGCATTGCACTCGTTCTGTCTTCATTACGACACCTGCAGCAGTAGCGTATATGTTGTATGCTCTGATCCATGTTTTCCAGTTCGATCACGCGTTGTGGCCGAGGACAAGCTGACCAGGCGGCCGCAAACCCGGCAACGTATTAGCGGGCGGCATTCTTCCTCATCTGACACCATGTGAAAGTACAACGTATGAACACTTTGACTTCTGGATACTGAATGGTTTATTCACAGCCTAGGGCTCGCTCAACCCGCCAGCTAAACTTTCCATGACGTCATCTCATTAGTATAATCCTTTGTCTCAAACTCTGCATCTCGTTAACATATATTAGCCACATAGCTATACGTCTATTACACATATATCACACTGCCCAATGGGTTAGCTCCAGGACCTAGAATTTTCACAAAATTATGAAATGTGGGAGAAGGGACATATTTGTTTCCCTTATTTAGATGACAGTTTTGTGATTGGGAAAACTGTAGAAGAATTTGGTGAAGCAATCACGGATCTATAGTAGACCTTTGTAAAACTTGAGAGTTTACAATAAATGAGGAAAAGTCAGTGTTAAATCCCACACAGTGTTTAACGTTTCTGGGGTTCAATATTGACTCTGTTAATATGATAGTGTCACTGACAGAAGATAAGGTAGAAAAGTTTAACAGTGCCGCAAGGGAGGTGTTAAGCTTGAACACTCCTTCTATTCAAGAAGTAGCAGCAATAGTGGGCCTAATGGCCAGCAGTAGAATATGGAGGGGCACACATTCTTGTCAGCTTGAAAGAGATAAGATTAAAGCTTTAAAAAGAAGTAAAGGAAACTTTGATGATTACATGTGGTTATCAGTACAGGGAATAGAATACATTGAATGGTGGTTGACAAATTTAAATACACAAAGAAAAATTAGCAGAGAAGAGCCAGATCTGGAGCTGTCCTAGATGCCTCACTGATGGGCTGGGGAGTGTAAAAGTACAACGTCTGAACACTTTGACTTCTGGATACTGAATGCTTTATTCACCATCCAGGGTCCTGAACAGCCGGTGTGATATATGCGTAATAGACGTCTAGACACGTCTGTAATATATGCAAATGAGATGACGTCATGCAAAAGTTTGGCCGGCTATGGTTTGAGCCCTGGAAGGGAATAAAGTCATTCAGTATCCAGAAGTCAAAGTGTTCAGACGTTGTACTTTCACAGCTGGCACCCTTTTCATGACGTCATCTCATTAGCATATTCCTTTGTTTTCCACACATGCCTGGATGCCTTTATGCATATATTAAATCCCCCCTCAAAGTATTTCTGAAACATGAAATGTTTCAAAATCGTCATTGTCACAACAGGTCTACATACCAAAATACAGTGCAATATAACAATACAATGAAAAAACATCACAAGTACTTATCTTTAATAACAGGTTTAAATGTCCAAGTGCACAATGTCACTGATGTCCTTTGAAATGTCCAGCTGTTTAGCCTCCTTTAGACATAATGTCTGGCTTGCCACAATAACAATACAATATTCAATCAATCAATAGTTCCGTCCTCTAGTCGAGGGATGGATGAAATGGTTCTCCACTTGTCCCGACGGTGTGCTGTTCTGATAGACTGTGAATAATTCGAGCCTGTCCACTGTGAAATATTTGTAAACCATGATGTTCTTGGTCTCCCTCTCCCTCTGTTGCCATTCACCTTCCCTTCCAACAATGTACGGTATATTGAACTCTGACGAATGATGTGGCCAAAATAAATAAGTTTCTTTGTCTGTATAGTGGCAAACAAGCTTTTCTTATTTTTAATTTTTCTGAGAACTTCTTTGTTGGTGATCTTCTTTGTCCATGATATTTTCATCATCCTTCGATAAGTCCACATCTCAAATGCTGCTAAACGTTTGTACATTTTCTTGCAATATTACTGAACAATAATGACAATCTTAACCTACATGCACATACTTTATACGCGACTACAGTTCCCAAACTGACTCACAGGTCTAATCTGTCTGCCAGTCTACTCACTCGGCCTGACCTAGTTAGATTAGCCGCACTGTCTACATTCGACTGTGCCACTGACACACTTTGTGCCTGCCCGACTAGCTCGGGCTGCCTCTATTCCAGCTCACTTATAATCTGCACTCTATTCCTATACAACATATTTCCCGACTCATTCAAAATTTGATATTCTCTACCCGACACCCCTGTACGCCCTAGAATCACCACTTTTTTCTACTCTCCTCCATGATTCTTATACTTTACATTGTCCCAGTTCTCATAGGCTTGTGCAGCTTACTGCCCTTCTTATCATGAAAACTTTTCTGACCCTGCTGTCGTTTCGCTATCTGTGCTTTCTTTGGGTTTTGCGTTTCGGGTATTAAATTTTCCTCCGCCACCGGAAATCTCCCTCTCAGCCTTCTGCCCATGAGCAGCTGAGCCGGAGATGCGTTCAAGATGGGCAACGGAGTGTTTCTGTAATTTAACAAAGATAACTGAAAGTCTGTCTTCGTGTCTAAACATTTTTTCAACATGTTCTTAACTGTTTCCACAAATCTTTCGACTTTCGACTTTGGGGATATTGCGGAGTCGAATATGTGGCCATAAACCCATAGTGACTTGCAAAGTCTTATATTCATGGCTCTTAAACTGCTGACAATTGTCCGAAACCACCTGGCTCGGAATACCATGCCTTGCAAAGTTATCCTTCATAGCCTCGATGACTGTTACAGACGCTGTATCTTTCAACAATGTTACCTCAGCATACTTTGTGTAATAATCTACAGTTATCAGGTAATTTTCATGATTTATCCAGAACAAATCTGCCCCTATCTTTTCGTAAGGTTGACATGCTATCGGGTGGCTCACCAAAGGTTCGTTGTGCAAACTTTTCCGATTATTCTGACATGTATCACACCGACTGACTTTGTCTTCAATTTGTTTATTTATATTAGGCCAGAACATCCAGTCACATGCCAACTGCTTGGACTTAGTGATACCCAAATGCGTCTCGTTCAATGCTCCAATCATTTCACTGTGGAGCTTTGGAGGTACCATAACCCGATTGCCTTTCATTACCAAATTGTTTTCTACAGTCAGCTTGTCCTTGTATGGAATGTACTTCCTTAGACATGGAGGTGTTTGTATGCGTGTGATGTCCCACCCACTCTCAATCTGCGTTATTAACATGGACATAGACACATCTCTTTCATACTCTCGGACAATTTTACTTAACAGACTGGATGACTGCATGTCCACTGCAGCGACGCTGAGTGTGTTGTCAAACAGGTCAGCATGACCTACATTGGCACTGTGTGCTCATGACAACGTGTCTGCAAAAAACATTAGAGAACCCTTAACATGACACAACTTAACGTTTTAATTTTGCAAACGCATTTGCATTCTTTGCATTCGTGCCGACAGCTTATGAATGGGTTTCTGCATTATCACCACCAACAGTTTGTGGTCCGTTTGAATTTGAACTTCTTTGCCAAAGATATAGTCATGAAACCTCTGGCATCCGAAACATATGGCGAGCATTTCTTTTTCAATAGTGGCATAGCCACATTGCGCTGAGTCGAGTGCACAAGATGCAAGTGTGATCGGTTTGTCACCCTGCATTAACACAGCTCCTAAACCTGACCGACAAGCATCTACCTGAACAACGATGGGCTTTTCGACATCATAGTATGCTAACACAGGAGCAGTTTTAAACTTTTCTTTGAGTTTGTCATATGCAGCTTGTTGTTCGCTCTCCCAGTGCCACCCAACATCCTTAGCAAGGAGCATGCGCAGTGGTTTGGCAATCTTAGACATGTTAGGTATAAACTTGTGCACATACCCAACCATG